>MDKI01282987.1:0-35006 GCA_005239505.1 Nicotiana paniculata
GAAAACTTTCGTATCTATGATATAGTTTGCTTGCTTGGAGTCTCTTGCTTTGTTCGTCCTACTATGGTACCGCACAAAGTTATCACGACCTGTCTTCTTTAATCGCATTGGACAAGAAGAAAACAAGCAAAATTTGCTTGGGGTTGCCTATGACGGCTTTCATTATTCTTTACTTACGTTATAAATCTCGTTAATTTATGTGATTTTGGTTTTGTATGGGGGTTTGTTTTATTATTGATGATTAATTTTATCGTGTAAATTTATAACTGTGATTTGGCCAAGTATCTTATTAATCAAGAATTTCTAAGAGTTTAATCACCTAGGATATTACTACGTCTTTTTCTTAGACTTAAAAAAAGCAACTAAAATTTTCTTTGTATGACAAAGTAGCTTTGGAATTGAGTTTTGCAGATTTTTTATTTTTTTTATAAATAATTTCAATAATTTCTTGACCTTGGAAAATTTGATGACAAACAAAAAATAGATTCTCTTGCAGTTAGTAGCAGTTTGCTTCCAAATCCATATCTGCACATATTATTAGCTATTAACTTTCTTTTCACTTAATAATATTTTCAAAGTTTAAACTACTCAATTATAAGTTATAGTGTCTTGTAATACCTTAAATGTTTCGATAAATTATTTAACACTTATAAGCCTAAGTTTGGTCGGTTAATTGTTACTAACGGATTTTAAAAGGTGCTTTAAAAACCTTCCTTTTAAAATAATTAAAACCCTTACTTAAAATTTTTAGGTTAAGACCATAAAAAGAGTTTGACTTAAGCTTAAAAAAATAGGTGTCCTAATTCACCTTAGAATTAATTAGGTGGTGACTCTCTGAAATTAATTAAACCTCAGGATTACCGATATGTTATACTCTAATTTGACCCGGTTAAAATGGGGTATAACAACGCTAAGACCGTGACGCTGGCTATGCCAGGTTTACTGCGATTAGAGTGGAGGGGGTACCTTAGAGTATACTCCCAGCAGAGTTATTTCATTTCTTAAAGCTCTACGAATGTTTGAGAAAGGGTGTGACACGTATCTAGCTTATGCGAGAGATCTCAGTATAGATACCCCTACAGTTGAGTCAGTTCCAGTAGTGAGGGACTTTCCATATTTGTTTCCAGCTGATCTTCCGGGCATGCCGCCCGACAGAGATATTGATTTTGACATTGATTTGTTGCACAACACTCAGCCCATCTCTATTCCTCCATATCGCATGGCTCCTCCTAAGTTGAAGGATTTAAATGAGCAGTTACAGGAGTTGCTTGATAAGAGCTTCATTCAGCCAGTGTGTCACCTTGGGGTCTTCTAGTCTTATTTTTGAAGAAAAAGGATGGTTCTATGCGTATGTTCGCCAGCTAAACAAAGTTACAGTGAATAACAAGTATCCATTGCCTTGTATTGATGACTTATTTGATCA
Source organism: Nicotiana paniculata (assembly GCA_005239505.1). NCBI lineage: Eukaryota > Viridiplantae > Streptophyta > Magnoliopsida > Solanales > Solanaceae > Nicotiana > Nicotiana paniculata. The sequence continues at coordinate 1,424 of MDKI01282987.1, forward strand.
GTTATAGGGTGCAAAGGTATTTTCCAAGATTGACTTGCGTTCAGGCTATCATCAGTTGAAGATTCGGGTGCCAGATATCCCGAAGACTACTTTGAGGGCTCAGTATGGCCACTACGAGTTCCTTGTGATGTCTTTTGGGCTGACCAATGCCCCAAGGAGTTTCGTTGATTTGTAGAGGGTTTCTCATCTATTGCAACACCTATGAACAGGCTGACCCAGAACGGTGCTCCATTCAGATAGACAGAGGAGTGTGAGGAGAGCTTTCAGAAGCTCAAGACAGTTTTGACTACAACCCCAATATTGGTATTGCCTATAAGTTCGGGGTGTTATACTGTATATTGCGATGCCTAACGGATTGGTCTTGGCGTGGTTTTTTTGCAAGACGGTAGGTGATAAGTAGGGATTTTGAATACTTATTTGCACTCTTTTACTTTTGTTTTAGCTAAAAAAATGCTTAAAGTTATTCCCGAAAACTGATAAAATATGCTTTGTTGCAGGAGTATTGGAAAATGAGCCAAAGTGTTGAAATTCAACTCAAGAAAGAGTATTTTTGGACAAGGACTAAAACCAAGCAAAAAGGGACAAAGTGCGGACCGCAAAATTTTGTCTGTGGCCGCAAAATGTGAAGGAATTTTGACAGTGCTGCTTTGCAATGTGCGGACCGCATAATAATTGTGCGGCTACTGTAGAGAAAGATCAGAGAGTTCCAACTTGAAGTCCATTGAGAAGTGCGGACCGTACTATTATTGTGCCGCCGCAGAACTCAAGAGTGCGGCCGCACTCAGAAATGTGCGGTCCGCAGAACCTGAAGAAATGCGACCGCAATTCAGAATTGTGCGATCGTAGAAGTCCCTCCTGTCAAGCTAAGATTTAAAGTGCGGACCACACACAGAATTATGCGGCCGCAGAACCTGCGAAAGAGCAATTTTGTCCGAAAATTTCAACTGTGTATAAATAGTGTTTTTGTCAAAATTAGGTTAAGTTTGAACTTCAGAAAGTAGAGAGTCGTTTTTATTTACTGCTTTGGGAAATTTTATGATAGTTTGTCTATTTTACATTGGAGTTTTATATCTTTATCATTTAATATGAGTTTAATCTTCTTTTCTTCTTTAATTTCTGTATTTTTATCTATGCGTAGCTAAATTTCTAGCTAGGGTTGTGACCCAACCCTAGTGTGGGTGCCTAATGGGTGTTTGATTCAGGGCTTGTTTATGATTGGGTGTGTTATATTTAGCCTAGTTCTTGCTTCAAGTGTGGAATTAATGGTTGCAAACATTTATTCAAGCCTATTTGATTTAGTCTCTACTTGAGAAAGAGTGATTGAGTCTAGGAAAACTTGGTTAACAAGAAATTGGGATGAACTCAAGAAATTGATAGTCCCAATTAAAGGGTTGAATCTAGATATAGTAAAATCCGACTTGAGCATCTATAACTTGTTTTGTGAAATACCCATTTGGACTTGAGAAAGCCAAATTGGGCAAAACCACTCTAATTACCGAGAGATATAAAGTGGATATTGTGTGTTGATTGTTTTATTACATTCCGACCAATGAAAACCGCTCTAAAGCCCACAACCCGTTAGGAAAATACCTAGGTGGAATACACAGGCCTAGATCTTTTATAAACTTGAACAACAACACAAAAAAGATCATTCTATAGCTTTACATTTGCAAACAATAGCTTAAACTTTATAAGTAGACAAAAACAATCAAGTATGTGAAAGTGCATTTTAGACTCGTTATACGCTTATTCTGAGTATATACCTAATCCCATCTACGCTCCCTGAGGAATCGATCCTGACTCAAGTTGGGTAATTATGATTGCATCGACCGCTTCACAACCCCAAAAGGTGGTGTGAACTTGGGTGACATCAATTTTTAGCGCCGTTGTCGGGGAACTAAAAACGGATTTAGCTATATGGTTTTGTGTGTGACTTGTCTTCTTTTCCTTCCGAGTTACTAACTTTTCGTGTGAAACAATTGTAGGTACAAAAACGGCTCTCAACAATGATCCTCTCGGAAACTTGCCTTTGGGGAGGATGCAGATGCTGAACAAGTTGATGAGGCTCTTGAACCTCAAGAAAATAGACGAGGCCGACCGCCTCATGACAATATTCACGTCCCTCCCCCACCTCCACCAAGAGCGGATCCACACCGTATTTTGCCAAACGAAGGTTATGCAAGTGCCATAGTCCCGCCCCGCATTAGGGCAAGCAACTTCCAAATCACCAAATTATGCTCACATTGCTAGAGCAACGGAGATTCTTCACTAGGGCTCTGAGTCAAAATGCATACAAGCACTTGAAAGGGTTTTTGGACACTTGCTGGGGGAGTAAACAGACCAACGTCTTCGATGTTGCTCTAAGGTTGAGGCTATTTCTCTTCTCTCTATAGGGGAAAGCTTTGGATTGGTTAGAAAGATTGCCAAACCGTTCTATCCGTACATGGGATGAATTGGCGGAAAAATTCATTGCCAAGTTCTTTTCTCCCGGGCATATGGCTACTTTTCGAGACGATATTCTAGAATTCAAGCAAGAACCCAATGAGCCTTTGCACGAGATATGGGGGAGGTACCGTACGATGGTGAAAGAGTGCCCGAATAATGACATGACTGAGGCTATGATTCAACAAACCTTCTATAGAGGGATCTATACTACCAATCAATGCGTGGTCAACCAACTTGCCGGTGGGAATTTCATGACAACACCATATGCCGAATCTTGTGAGATATTATATGAAATAGCGGATACTTCATCGGCATGGAAAAGTAGAGCTAACGTTCCTCAAGGTGATCCAAATGTGATTCACCTACATAAGGAATTGCATGATCATGGGCAAGTAATTGCCGAGTTGACCACCACAATGAATCAATTAGCCAAAGCTCAACTTCAACAAGTTCAAGGTCCTAAGCAAGTAAATGCAATGGAAGGTGTAAATATGATGGTGAACAACCGAAGGAAAAAGGGTCAACAAGTGCAAAATCGTGTGGAACAATATGTGCAAAATGATAGTGGGTTTGAACAAGATGAATCATACAATGAACAAGAGGAGGAAGTGCAATATGTGAACAACTTCCAAGGTCAAAGAAACAAATGTCAATGCCCGAATCAACAACAATGGTGATCTCAAGAGAATCAAGGAAATTGGAACTCAAACCACCAATGCAGTTGGAGTTATGGTAACAACAATCAAGGTAATTCGAACAATCAAAGCAATCAAGGTAATTTGAACAATCAAAACCACCAAGGAAATTGTAGTGGTGGTAACAATAATCAAGAATATTGGGGAGGCAACAACCAAGGAGGTTGGAATAATAACCAAGGGAATTGGAGGTTGGGCTTTCAAAGGCCCCTGATGTATCAACAACCAAGCAACCCACCTCCTTATCCGTCTCATGGGCTTAGCTCTTCCAATAATGAGATGGGGCGAATTGAGAATATGTTCGAAAAATAATGGAGAAAAATGCCGACTCCGATGCTCAACTAGCCTCTCACAACACTTCAATCCGCAGTTTGGAAGTTTAATTGGAGAAAATCTCGCAAGATTTAAACACTCATCCTAAGGGGGCAGTACCAAGTGATACAGTGGTGAACCCGAAAGGTGGGAACAACACGGGACATGCCATGGTCGTGACCACAAGGAGTGGAAAAGGAGGGGAGGCAACCTCCTCAAGTCAAAGAAGAATTGTGGATGATGATCAAGTGATTCAAGAAGATGAGATTCCAAACAATATGGTTCAAGATAATGACGAAGTGAGAATTGATATTGTGAACAACTAATTTTTGACCACACCTAGATTCTATACTATTTTAGTGTAAATATTTCTTTGAGGTCTCATCTTAATATTTTAAACTGTTATCCTACTATTAATAAAAAAAGTAAAGATATATATATATATATATATATATGTCACGACCCAAAATCCAACATAGGTCGTGATGGAGCCCAACCCCGGAGTCAGGCAAGCGAACATTTATTTATTTAACATACTAACCGCACATATTCCCAAAGTTTTAAGCTTAGATCATTTAAATGAAAACGAAAACATTAACCAGCTTAAGTAAATACAACCACAATGATCATGATCCAATATATACAGTCCCAAAATAAAGAGTCTACTATGTGCGTGCCAGGAACTAGTGTAACAAGTCAACAGGCAAACTAGTAGAATAGACAAAAGATTATACAATTCTACTGCTGTCTGAGAGAAGTAGACAGAAATGAACAAAAGATAACTCCATAGTACTGCTAAGAATCGCCCAGGGAGGCAGCTCACCGTGGAGTCAGGTCCAGAATATACGTCAAGCTCCGGCCGGGTAACCAGAAGCACCAGCCTCAGAAGCAGTACAATTAAGTACAGAAGTGCAACATGAGTACATAAATATATATGTACCCAGGAGTATCCCGCCTAACCTCTAAGAGGTAGTGACGAGAGATCGACATGACACTCACTAAGGTCCAACAATAATAATGCAAAATAGGATATAACGGAATGCAGTAGACATGTGAGACAGTACGCAACAGATACCTATAAAATACAGAAATCCAGGAAACTACTAAAAATAAGAAACAATGTACACTTTCCTTTTCCCCCCAAATATCTGTCAAGTCAATATCAATGGAAACAGTACCAAATAGCCAAGCGCACACAAGGGTAAGACAACCGGCCGGAGTGATAAGGAAATATCTAGACACTGAATAGACGTAAAGCTTCCCCTGCTCGCGAATCATACCTGCGACTCGGGTGCTGACACATTTGTGTACAATTTCCATAAAGCTCCCCTCGATCGCGAATCATACCTGCGATTCGAGTGCTGACACACTTATATACAATTACCATAAAGCTTCCCTCGACCGCGTATCATACCTGCGGTTTGAGTGCTGACACACTTATACCAATTTATCATAAAGCTACCCTCGATTGCGAATCATACCTGCGATTCGAGTGATGACTCTCATACATACATACATATAAATATATATATATATATATATATATATATATAACTCAGTAGGGGCTATACCTCTAACAATGATTAATCAACGGGGAGTTCAAGTGCAACTTTCCTCATTTTCATATCAATTTACAAGCAATAGGCAACTCGAAGAACACCCAAAGGTACATATAAGGCACATAGAGACATGCGTGTGAGCCCTAAAACTACCTGACATAGCATGATAGTCGCCACGTACGGACTCACGTCACTTTGTACGCACGTAGCCCCCAAAACAATTACACACAACATATGTAACACCTATGGGGACAATTACCTCTTACAAGGTTAGAAATGAGACTCACCTCGTGTCGAATCTACCCCTCGGACCAAGGATGCGCCCGAACTCCGAACTCTACACTCGAGGACTCGCAACTAGCCAAATATCGTACAATGATATCAATGCATACTCAAAGTAGGGTAATTATCCTATTTGTTCAATATTTCAACATTCTTGAAGAACTCCCAAAATCCAACCCCGGGCCCGCATGCTCGGATTCCAATAATTCTCGAAGGAAACACTCACCCAAAGCCTAAGGGTCATTAATATACGATTTTTACTTGATTTCATAGTAAATTCACGGGTAAATTCTCAAATTATCGAAATCTCTAGTTTACTACCCAATTCTTGATTTTTCACTAATTTAGGTAGTTAATTAAGCTAGTAATCCATGCATGAAGCTAATATTAGAGTAGATTTTACTTAGCTTCAATAACCAGGTCGTTTGCCCCTCAAAAATGGTGGAAATTGCCACAAGGAAGAAGAAGAAGATGAGAAAAATGTATTAAACCCCGTGTATAAAAACACACTGTCTGAACAGTGTTTTCGCATTTGCGGCTCGAGGACCGCACCTGCGGTCTCGCACTTGCGAGCAAAGGCTCGCACCTGCAGAAATGGACTGGGGAGCCTGGGCCCGCACCTGCGGAGTGGAGAACGCACCTGCGGCTCCCCTCCTGCGGTCCGCACCTGCGAGAATTGGTGAGACCACTGGGGGTCGCACCTGCGAGGTTGGGACCGCAGGAGCGATCCCGCACCTGCGACTGGTCAACCGCACCTGCGGTCACACTAGAATAGGTGCACCAACAGCTATTTCAGCTGGTTTTTGGCCTCGTGTGGTGTCCGGGAGGCACTTGGGCCCACCCGAGCCCCCGTCCAAATATACCAACAAGTCCGAAATCATAATACGGACTCGCTCGAGCCTTCGGAACACCCAAAACAACGCTAAAACTCAAAATCACACCTCAAAACCCCAAGAACCAAACTTAGGAACTTTAAGTTTTCTAGACTTCGCTAACAACGCGCCGAACCGACCTATACTACTTGGAATGACACCAAATTTTGCAAGCAAGTCTTAAATGACATAACATAACTATTCCCGGCCTCATAATTTCGTTCGACCTCGATAACACAAAAACACGTCCAAAACCACAATAGGAACTTAAGGAACTTCTTATTTCAATATTGGACGCCGAAATGCTCCCGGGTTATCAGAAACCCATTCCAAACATACGCCCAGGTCCAAAATCATCACACGAAGCTACCGGAACCGACAAAACTCAATTTCGAGGTCGTTTACCCAAAATGTTGACCGAAGTCAAACTTGTCCTTAAAGGCCAACCTTAAGGAACCAATTGTTCCTGTAGCACTCTAAACACCTCCGGATCCCAGACCACCAGTTCCCGCAAGTCATAAATCATAAAAAGCTGCTATGGGAAGTTTCATTTAGGGAAATGGGGTTCGATAACGCAAAATAACCGGTCGAGTCGTTACATTCTCCACCTCTTAAACAAACGTTCGTCCTCGAACCGATCTAGAATCATACCTGAAGTGCCGAATATGTGTGGATATCTGCTCCGCATGTCCTCTTCGGACTCCCAGGTCGCCTTCAACTGGATGGCCCTTCCACTGGACCTTTATGGTAGAAAATCTCTTGGACCTCAACTGGCGGTCCTGTCTATCAATAATAGCAACTGGCTTCTCCTAGTAGGCCAACCTCTCATCCAACCGAATAGTGCTGAAATCAACCACGTGAGAGAAGTCGACGTGGTACCTATGGAGCATGGATACATGAAAAACTGGATGAACTCCTGATAAACTGGGAGGCAAGGCCAGCTCATAAGAAACTTCCCAACTCACCTCAACACCTCGAATGGACCTATAAACCTCGGGCTCAACTTGCCCTTCTTCCCAAACCTCATAATACCCTTCATAGGCGATACTTTTAAGTCCATAAACAATACATCACACGCACTCTGATCTGCGTAACTCTTCTGTCTGGACTGTTCTGTACGGAGCCTCTCCTGAATTAACTTCACCTTCTCCAAGGCACCCCTTACCAGGTCGGTGCCATATAACTTAGCCTCGCCAGGCTCAAACCACCCGATAGAAGAACGGCATCGCCGACCATACAAAGCCTCAAATGGTGCCATCTCAATGCTGGACCGATAACTATTATTGTAAGCAAACTCGGCCAAAGGCAAGAACTGGTCCCACTGACCTCCGAAGTCAATCACACATGCCCTGAGCATATCCTCCAATATCTGAACTGTACGCTCCGACTGACCATCAGTCTGAGGGCGAAACGCTGTGCTGAGGTCTATCTGGGTGCCCATCTCACTATGCAATGCTCTCCATAAGTGCGAGGTGAACTGAGGACCGCGATCTGATACAATGGACACCGGCACACCATGCAACCGGACTATCTCCCGAATGTAGATCTCGGCCAACCTCTCAGAAGTATATGTAGCAGCTATTGGAATGAAATGCGCCGATTTTGTCAATCTATCCACAATGACCCAAACCGCGTCCACCTTCCGCAAAGTCCAAGGCAACCCAACCACGAAGTCCATAGCGATGCGCTCCCATTTCCACTCAGGAATGGGCATCTGCTGAAGTAGGACCCCTGGCTTCTAGTGCTCATACTTCACCTACTGGCAATTAAGACACCTAGTCACTTACTCCACAATGTCCTTCTTCATCTGCCTCCACCAGAAATGCTGCTTCAAGTCACGATACATCTTCATAGCACCTGGATGAATAGAATACCGAGAACTATGTGCCTCCTCTAGAATCCTCTCCCTCAGGCCATCAACATTAGGAACACATAAGCGGCCCTGAAGTCTCAGAACACCACCCTCGCCAATAGTAGCCTCCTTGGCCCTACCCTGAACCATTATCTCCCGAAGCTCTGCTAAGCACGGATCATAGAACTGCCAGGTCTTAATCTCCCCCTATAACAAAGACTGAGGGACCACATGTGCTAAAACTCGACGAGTCTCTGAAAGGTCTAACCTCACTAGGCGATTGGCCAAGGACTGAACATCCAAGGCTTGAGGTCTCTCCTCTGCTGTAATATAAGCCAAGCTACCCATACTCTCCGCCTTCATGCTCAAAGCATCTGCTACCACATTTGCCTTGCCCGGGTGATAAAGAATGGTGATATCATAATCTTTCAACAACTTAAGCCATCTGCGCTGCCTCAAATTGAGATCCTTCTGCTTGAACAACTGCTGCAAGCTACGGTGGTCTGTATAAACCTCACAGGACACTCCATACAAGTAATGCCTCCAAATCTTAAGAGCGTGAACAATCGCCGCCTACTCCAAATCGTGCACAAGGTAATTCTTCTCATGAACCTACAGCTGGAGTGACACATAAACAATAACTCTCTTCCCCTGCATCAATATACACCCCAAGCCAACGCGTGAAGCGTCGCAATATACTGTGTACATCCCAGAACTGGAAGGCAATACTAGAACTGGTGCTGAGGCCAATGTTGTCTTGAGCTTCTGAAAGCTCACCTCACACTCGTTAGACCATCGAAATGGGGTATTCTTATGAGTCAATCTAGTCAATGGAGCTTCAATAGTAGAGAAAACCTCCACAAATCGGCGATAATAACCTGCTAGCCCAAAAAGCTCCTGATCTCTGTAGCTGAAGTAGGACGCGACCAAATCTGAACTGCCTCGATCTTCTGAGGATCAACCTTGATACCCTCTCCGGATACCACATGCCCCAAAAATGCCACGGAATCCAACCAAAACTCACACTTGGAGAACTTAGCATATAACTTCTGTTCTCGCAAAGTCTGGAGCATAACTCTCAAATGCTGCTCGTGCTCCCCCAGGCTACGTGAGTAAATCAAAATGTCATCGATGAAGACAATGACAAAGGAATCAATATTCGGCCTGAACACCCTATTCATCAAGTCCATGAATGCTGCTGGGGCATTGGTCAAGCCAAAGGACATCACTAGGAACTTATAATGGCCATATCTTGTACGAAAAGCAGTCTTCGGAACATCTGAAGCCCGATCCTCAACTGATGATACCCCGATCGCAAATCAATCTTAGAAAACACACGAGCACCCTGCAACTGGTCAAACAAATCATCGATGCACGGAAAAGGATACTTGTTCTTAATGGTATCCTTGTTCAACTGGCAGTAATCAATACACATCCGCATAGACCCATCCTTCTTTTTCACAAATAAAACTGGAGCACCCCACGATGATACACTCGGTCTGATGAACCCCTTAGCTAACAACTCCTCAAGCTGCTCCTTCAACTCCTTCAACTCTTTCGGAGCCATACGGTATGGAGGAATAGATATAGGCTGGGTGTCTGGAGCTAAATCAATGCAGAAATCAATATCACGGTCCGGAGGCATGCCCGGAAGATCCGAAGGAAAAATGTCCGCAAACTCTCGAACCACTGACACTGAATCAATCGTCGAAGACTCGGTAGTGGTGTCCAGCACGTAAGCAAAATAGGCTAGACAAACCTTCTCGACCATATGTCGAGCCTTCAAGAATGAAATAACCCGGCTGGCTGCACTAACTAAAGAACCCCTCCACTCCAGCCTAGGCGACTCGGGCATGGCTAAAGTAACTGTCTTAGCATGGAAATCAAGTACGGCATGATAAGGACATAGCCAATCCATGCCTAGAATAACCTCAAAATCAACCATGTCAAGCAATAAAAGGTCGGCTCTGGTCTCGAACCCACAGAAGGTGATCACACAAGACCGATACACCCGGTCTACCACCACGGAATCGCCCACAGGAGTGGACACATATATAGGAGATCCCAAGGACTCACGAGAAACATACAGAAAAGGAGCAAATAGGGCTGAAACATATGAATAAGTGGATCCTGGATCAAACAATACTGAAGCCTCTCTACCACATACTGAGATAATACCTGTGATCACGGCGTCTAAGGCCACTGCATCTGATCTGGCCGAAATAGCATAGAATCTGGCTGGAGTACCGGAAGACTGGGCTCCACCAGAGTGAACAGGAGCTGCCTGACCTCCCCCTGACTGGCCTCCACCTCTAGGACGACCCTTGCCAACCTGTCCTCCACCTCTAGGTGGCCGGACTGCTGGTGCTGAACTCATAGGCTGATAACCCTGATGCACTGTCTTGCCCCGAAACCTGGGACAAGCCCTCCTCACATGGCCCAGATCCCCGCACTCGTAACATCTCACAAGTGACATATCCTGCTGTCCCGAAGAAGAATAATCCTGAATGGCCGGAGAGCGAGGTGAACCCTCAGGCATAGCATTGAAATAGGAACTGGAGGATCTCTGACGACTGGAGTAACCACTAGGAGAACTCTGAATAGCTGGAGGATGGTAGGAGCGATCTGGCATGGCACTGAACTGGGGCCTAACTGGGACACCTCGGGGAGGTGGTGGAGGTTCTGAATAAGAAAGTCTGCTGGGCTGATCACCCCCAAAGCGACCTCTGCTCCTGGCTGGAGCATCCATGAAATCTCTTGAGAACCTAGCCCTCTTATCCTGCTGACCTTGATCCTCGACCGATAACCCTCGATCCTACGAGCAATCTCCACTACGAGCTGATAAGGAGTACCTATCTCCACCTCTCGAGCCATGGTGGATCTAATACCTGGATGCAACCCTGCTATAAACCTCTGCACTCTATCAGCGTCGGTGGGTAATATCATAAGTGCATGGCGTGACAACTCTGAAAATCTAGCCTCATAATCTGTCACGGACATTTACCTTTACTCTAACCACTCAAACTGATCCCGCAGCTCTTCGCTCTCAGAGAGTGGAATATATCTGTCCAAGACATCTGTGTGAAATGCTCCCAAGTCACAGTAGGAGAATCTGCTGGCCTGCTGAGAACATAAGACTGCCACCACCTGCGAGCTCTGCCCTCTAACTGGAATGTGGTGAAATCCACTCCATGGGACGCTAGGATCCCCATGTTGTGCAGTCTATCCCTTCACCTATCAATGAAGTCCTGGGCATCCTCACCTCGCTCACCCTTGAAGACTGGAGGGCGCAATCGAGTCCATCTATCTAACATCTTCTGCTGATTTCCATCCGCAACTGGTCTAGGCTTCGGAGCTGCTACTACAGGCTAGGTACCACCCATGGGTAGTGTACCCGGGGTATGATGTGCTATAGCTGCCGGTCTTGCGGCCTGGGCGGTAGGGGTCTGGGCTCCCCCTCCCGCCTGAGAAGTGGCAGGGTCTGCTAAAAATAAACCAGCCTGGGACATATTGTCCATAAATCTCATCATGCGACCCATGACTGCCTGGAAGCCTGGCGCCATCATGAAGTCTACTGGTGCAGGATCTGCTGGAGGAACCTCATCCTGCTCCTCTATAATAGGGTCCTCTGGTGGCGGGACCGGAATAGCTCTAGGACGCACTCGTCCCCTACCACGGGCTGGCACCCTCCCCCGACCTCTCCAGCGAGGGTAGCAGCCCTTCCCGTGTCTGGATTATCAGATGCGCGCGTCCTCACCATCTGTGAGAGAATAGGAGAATGAATTTAATAAATCATCGACTGCACGATAGAATAAGAACAAAGAGAGGGTTCCTAACAACCTGTGGCCACCTGAAGATAAGTACAGACGTCTCCGTACCGATCCGCAAGACTCTACTGGGTTTGCCCGTGACTCGTGAGACTTACGTGAACCTAGTGCTCTGATACCATGTTGTCACGATCCAAAATCTAACACAGGCAGTGATGGCGCCCAACCCCGGAGTCAGACAAGCCAACAATTATTTACTAGTGAGATTTTCCTTATTTAACATACTAACCCCACATATTCCCAAAGTTTTAAGCTTAGATCATTTAAATAAAAACGAAAACATTAACCAGCTTAAGTAAATACAACCACAATGATCATGATCCAATATATACAGTCCCAAAATAAAGAGTCTACTATGTGCGTGCCAGGAACTAGTGTCACAAGTCAACAGGCGAACTAGTAGAAGATACAAAAGATTATACAAATTATACTGCTGTCTGAGAGAGGTAGACAAAAATAAACAAAAGATAACTCCATAGTACTGCTAAGAATCTCCCAGGGAGGCAGCTCACCGTGGAGTCAGCTCCAGAATATACGTCAAGCTCCAGTCGGGTAACCAGAAGCACCAGCCTCAGAACCTGTACAATTAAGTATAGAAGTGCAGCATGAGTACATAAATATATATGTACCCAGGAGTATCCCGCCTAAACTTGAAGAGGTAGTGACGAGAGGTCGACATGACACTCACTAAGGTTCAACAGTAATAATGCAAAATAGGATATAACGGAATGCAGTAGACATGTGAGACAGTAAGCAACAGATACCTATAAAATACAGAAATCCAGGAAACTACTGAAAATAAGAAACAATGTACACTTTCCTTTTCCCCCCAAATACCTGTCAAGTCAATATCAATGGAAACAATACCAAATAGCCAAGCACACACAAGGGTAAGACAACCGGCCGGAGTCATAAGGAAATATCTAGACACTGAATAGACGTAAAGCTTCCCCCGCTCGTGAATCATACCTGCGACTCGGATGCTGACACATTTATTTACAATTTCCATAAAGCTCCCCTCGATCGCGAACCATACCTACGATTCGAGTGCTGACACATTTATATACAATTACCATCAAGCTTCCGTCGACTGCGCATCATACCTGCGGTTTGAGTGCTGACACACTTATACCGATTTATCATAAAGCTTCCGTCGATCGCGAATCATACCTGCGATTCGAGTGCTGACTCTCATATATATATATATATATATATATATATATATATATATATATATATATATATATATATATATATATATATATATATATATACCGAAATATCAATTACTCAGTAGGGGCTATACCTGTAACATGGATTAATCAACGGGGAGTTCAAGTGCACTTTCCACATTTCCATATCTATTTACAAGCAATAGGCAGCTCAAAGAACACCCAAAGGTACATATAAGGCACATAGAGATAAGCGTGTGAGCCCTAAAACTACCCGACATAGAATTATAGTTTCAACGTACGGACTCACGTCACTTTGTACGCACGTAGCCCCCAAAACAATTACACACAACATATGTAACACCTATGGGGACAATTTCCTCTTACAAGGTTAGAAAGGAGACTCACCTCGTGTCGAATCTACCCCTCGGACCAAGGATGCGCCCGAACTCCGAACTCTACACCCGAGGACTTGCAACTAGCCAAATATCGTACAATGATATCAATGCATGCTCAAAGTAGGGTAATTATCCTATTTATTCAATAATTCAACATTCTTGAAGAATTCCCAAAATCCAACCCTGGGAACGCACGCTCGGATTCCAATAATTCTCGAAGGAAACACTCACCCATAGCCTAAGGTTCATTAATATACGATTTTTACTTGATTTCATAGCAAATTCACGGGTAAATTCTCAAATTATTGAAAGCTCTAGGTTACTACCCAATTCTTGATTTTTCACTAATTTAGGTAGTTAATTAAGCTAGTAATCCATGCATGAAGCTAATATTAGAGTAGATTTTACTTACCTTCAATAACCAGGTCGTTTGCCCCTAAAAATGGTGAAAATCGCCACAAGGAAGAAGAAGAAGATGAGAAAAATGTATTAAAACGCGTATATAAAAACACACTGTCTGAACAGTGTTTTCGCACCTGCGGCTCGAGGACCGCACCTGCGGTCTCGCATCTGCAAGCAAAGGCTCGCACATGCGGAAATGGATTGGGGAGCCTGGGCCCGCACCTGCGGAGTGTAGACCGCACCTGCGGCTCCGCTCTTGCGGAACTTTGTTCGCACCTGCGAGAATTGGCGAGACCACTGGGGGTCGCACCTGCGAGGCTGGGACCGTAGGAGCAGTCCCGCACTTGCGACTGGTCAACCGGACCTGCGGTCACACCAGAACAGGTGCAACAACAACTATTTCAGATGGTTTTTGGCCTCGTGTGGTGTCCGGGAGGCACCTCGGCCCACCCGAGCCCCCGTCCAAATATACCAACAAGTCCCAAATATACGGACTCGCTCGAGCATTTGAAAAACCCAAAACAACGCTAAAACTCAAAATCACACCTCAAAACCCCAAGAACCAAACTTAGGAACTTTATGTTTTCTAGATTTCGCTAACAACACGCCGAACCGGTCTATACTACTCGGAATGACACCAAATTTTGCAAGCAAGTCATAAATGACATAACGGAACTATTCCCGATCTCGGAATTCCGTTTGGACCTCGATAATAGAAAAACACGTCCAAAACCACAATAGGAACTTAAGGAACTTCGTATTTCAATATTGGGCCCCGAAACGCTCCCGGGTCATCAAAAACCCATTCCGAACATACGCCCAGGTCCAAAATCATCACACGAAGCTACAGGAAGCGACGAACCTCGATTCTGAAGTCGTCTACCCAAAATGTTAACCGAAGTCAAACTTGGCCTTAAAGGCGAACCTTAAGAAACCAATTGTTCCTGTAGCACTCTAAATACCTCCGAATCCTGAACCACCAGTTCCCGCAAGTCATAAATCATAAAAAGTCGCTATGAGAAGTTTCATTTAGGGGAACGGGGTCCGATAACACAAAACGACCAATCGGGTCGTTACAATATATATATATATATATATATATATATTTCTTGAATTAAAGTTTTAATAAATAAACTATAGTATTTTAGTTAGTATAATTTAACTATAGTGTAAATATTTAGTTTTCTATGTATATGATATTTACATCTCAAAATAATAGGTTAATATTTTTAGCTATGTAATTTTCTCTCTTTTCTTTATTCCATATATATATATATATATATATATATATATATATATATATATATATCAGTAACAAAAAGAAAAAAAATCTTAAAAGAATAAAAGATTTCTCCTAATCCTAATTAACTACCTAAACATTCACCTTATTTCCTCACGTCTTCTACCCTCTATCACCGATGATCACACACTCCCCCACGATGCACTCACAACACACACCTCACGATTCTCCTTACCTTTTCACTCCTCCTCTTTACAACTCACTCTTACACTTTCTCTTATTTTATAAATATATATAACATACACACACGAGGAGGAGGACAGAAAAAAGAGGCCAGCAAAGAGGTCTGAAAAATCAGCATTAAAGGCCAAGAAAAAAATCAAGAAAAAGGAGCCGAAATTACTGCAAAAGCTGCCCAAAAAAAATGCATCAAAATAGCTGCAAAACCTACCTCCATTAACGCAAATTTTCAACTCCAATTGCTAGAAAAAAAAAAAAAACGCAGTTCAATTCATCTTCTTCCTCTAAGAGCAACCCTTGAAAAAAAATCCCAGCAAAACAACCACAAAAACAATTCACTCTTTTGTTTAAAAGTGTTTAGTTCAAGTTCGATCTTACTCATCTAAAGCGAGAGTTACGAGAGATAGTTCTGGAACGATTTTTGGTTGGATCTGCTCCTTTTTAGTTTCTACGGCGTGCTCTTTTGTCAACTGACAGAAAGCTCTTTAATAAATTGAAAGTTATAAAATGTCCATTCTTGATCTTTACTGCTTTCCAATTCATTATTTAGTGGGTCTGTACCGATGGATATATGATGATTCATATTTTTAGGTGTTCTTATTCGATTATTTTGTAATTGTTTTCCATATCTCATGATTTTAAGTGTTCCATGTTTGAATATTTATATCATTCTATTTTTGTGCTTAAGTAAATTTAAGACTATTAGTTTCAGAGGCGGACCTAAGCGTATGGTAGGGGTCACGGACCCCGTAAACCTCGAAAAAAATTCTATATAATATATGTATTATATGTATATATACCTTGAGAAGCAGATTTATATTTAATTAGGCATCCTGAAATACAAAAGCATGTTGGGGGCACTGATCTAATGTGCTACTTAGCTTTTCTTTTGTGTGGGAGGTCCTAGGTTCGAATTCAGACTTCCTCACCTTTCTTTAACAATTTTTCTTTTTAGCTTAAATATAAACTGTAGCCTAGATTTTTCATTTATTTAACCTCCTTTTTTCTTTTAATTATTTTTTCAACTGTTTTTTGTTTTGATTAAACCCCAACCTTAAAAGCTCTAAATTACTTCTCTCTTCCATTTTCCCAAATTCCATAGCCAACTTCGCAACCTAACTCACTTATATATGTCAGTCATCACGTAAAGTTTGTCGGCATCCGACGGGACCCAACAACTATTGGTAAAGTTCTCCACTAATAGTGCCACCGTTATCTTCAAATTTCGGATCCGCCTCTGATTAGTTTTTAGTTTAGTTAAATAAGCATGTGTGGGATGATTAAAAAGTCAGTTGAATACTATGTTTCCAATTTTTACTTTATTTTTATTTTTAGGTTTCACTGTGCGTTCTTACTAATTTGAGTGTTATACAAGAATGATTATTTTCCTTTGTTACTGTTTGTCCAAGAATTTTAATTAAATAGTTTTTATTAAAGCTTCTTTTGTTTTAGTCATAATTTTCGTTAGATAATGTCATTTTAATCAATTCACTAATTTGATAATAATAAAACAAAAAGAGTGGTAAATTTTTAGGTAGCAAGATGAATCACGAACTAATTGAGGACTTGTTTCAATGAGTAAAATGATACTAAAAATATACAAATATATGTATCGAACCTGAAAGAGACAAAATAATTGAAATACTCTAAAACACTAGAAAAACTTTAGATGTACTTTAAATATTAGCCCGTGTGTTCATACCCGAATCTTAGATTGATATATTTATATAATAAAAAGATCATGTGCACATTCCGCATCTCGATGCCTTTAGATTTAAAATAATTATGTTATAACCATATGTACATTCCGTATCTTGGTTTAACATTTAATTTCAAAGAAGTACCTTGTGTGCGTTCTGCATCTTGGTGAACTTAATTAATAAACTGTAATAATTAATTAAGCGGTAATAAATAAGCCATAATAAATAAAATACAAGAATAGCTAAAAATTAATTTAAGCCTTACATTAGTCAATAAAGCGACCGTGCTAGAACCATGGAACTCGAGGGGTGCCTTACACATTCCCCTCGGTCAACAGAATTCCTTACTCAGTCTTCTGTTTTTGTAGATCATGAATTAGGAGTCAAATATTCCTTTTGACAAGGGATTCAATAAAAGGTGACTTGGAACACCAAAACTCAATTCCAGGTGGCGACTCTAAATAATAAATAATCCCTTTTTAAAACGTCACTTCAATTGGAAAAACTCTTCTAACTCAACCTCGTAATAGGATTGTGCGAAAAAAAGAGGTGTGACAGATATTGATGAAAATGTGGAGGAAACCCAAGAAGAAGTGAACCCGTCTAGGGAACACGTGATTGACATACCAGTAGTTCCAAAGGCTAAGGCACCAATGCTAAGGCCTCCTCCTCCATACCTTCAAAGTCTTGCCAAGCAAAATAGTGAGAACCAATTCAAGAAGTTTATTAACATGATGAAGAGCTTATCTATTAATGTGCCATTGGTTGAGGCTATGGAACAAATGCCCGTCTATGCAAAATTCATGAAAGATTTGGTGACAAAGAAGAGGTCTATGAATTGTGAGACCATAAAGATGACACAACAAGTGAGTGCAATTGCGCACTAAATGGCTCCGACATTATAAGATCCCGGTGCTTTCACAATCCCTTGCATTATTGGAAGCGCCGACTTCACGAAAGCTCTTTGTGATCTAGGGCAGAGTATCAACTTGATGCCCTACTCGGTGTTCAAAAATTTGGGAATGGGCAAACAAGACCCATATCTATGAGGTTACAAATGACGGAACACACCATGAAGAGACCATTAGGTATTATTGATGATGTGTTGGTTCGTGTTGATAAGTTCATCCTCCCGGCAGACTTTATGATTCTTGATTGTGAAGTAGACAATGAGGTGCCTATTATTTTGGGTAGAGCTTTCCTTGCTACGGGGAAGGCTCTTGTTGATGTGGAAGCCAGCGAGCTCACCTTCCAGGTGGGTGATGAAAATGTGGTTTTTCATGTGTGCAAATCTATGAGACAACCGAATAGCAATGAAGTTTGTTTGTTTGTGGACATAGTGATCGAGGTGATTGTTGATGATGCTAGTTCCATGATCAATATTGATGATACTTTGGAGGCTGTATTGCTTAATCATGATGATGATGAGAAGGATGACTATGTGGAATATGTGAATGCATTGCAAGGAATGGGGTCGTATACTTATAAACCCCGCAAATTGTCCTTAGATATTGAAAACCGGAAGACTCCTCCAACAAAGCACTCAATCGAGGAGCCTCCTACTTTGGAGTTAAAAACATTTCCTCCACATTTCAGGTATGAATTCCTTAGACCGTGTTCTACTTTACCGGGTTATTCTTTCCTCTTGTTTGACTAATATGGAGGTAGACTCTAATTTGGCGGTGCTACAAAAGAGGAAGAAATATATCGGATGGACATTGGCGAACATTCGGGGTATAAGCCCCTCATTTTGCATGCACAAGACCCTCCGTTTAACATCAAAGAAGATTAAATAAAGAAATGCAAGAGGTGGTGAAGAAGGAGATCATGAAATGGTTGGATGTCGGGGTTGTTTACCCCATTTATGATAGCTCGTGGACCTCTTCGGTGCAATGTGTCCCAAAGAAAGGGGGCATACTGTGGTCACCAATGACAAGAACGAGTTGATACCTACAAGAACGGTGACCGGGTGAAGAGTGTGTATGGACTATCAAAAGCTCAACAAAGTCACACGGAAAGATCATTTCCCACTTCCATTCCTTGATCAAATACTTGATAGGTTGGCCAGCCAAGCTTTCTATCGTTTCCTTGATGGATATTCCGGCTACAATCAAATTCTTATTGCTCCGGAGGACCAAGAGAAGACCACTTTCACTTTTCCCTATGGTACTTTCATATTCTCGAGGATGCCATTTGGGTTATGCAATGCACCAGCGACTTTTCAATGGTGTGATGACCATCTTCACCGACATGGTGGAGGATTTTCTTGAGGTCTTCATGGATGATTTTTCCGTGGTCGGGAATTCTTTTGATGATTGCTTGAACAATTTGGATAAGGTCTTGGCAAGATGTGAGGAGACAAACTCGGTATTGAATTGGGAGAAATGTCACTTTATGGTCGAGGAAGGCATTGTCTTCGGCCAAAAAATTTCAAAGCATGGTATTGAGGACGACAAGGCCAAAATAGAGGTGATTTCTAAACTCTCACCCCCTACATCCGTGAAGGGAGTGAGGAGCTTCTTGGGTCATGCAGGGTTCTATCACCGTTTCATCAAGGATTTTTTAAAAGTGGTGAACCCATTGTGTAAGCTTTTGGAGAAGGATTCCAAGTTCCATTTCATAGAGGACTGCATGAAGACATTCGAATTGCTCAAGTTCAAATTGACTACTAGTCCTATTATTACCGCACTGGATTGGAGCTTGACTTTCGAGCTCATGTGTGATGCAAGTGATGTGGCGGTCGGAGCAGTGTTGGGGAAACATATCAACAAAATCTTCCATCTGGTCTACTATGCTAGTAAGACCATGAATGATGCCCAAGTCAATTACATAGTGACCGAAAAGAGCTACTTGCTATTATATTTTATATGGAGAAGTTCCGCCTGTATTTGATGGGTACAAAGGTGATTGTCCACACCGATAATGCGGAGCTTTGGTACTTAAAGAGCAAAAAGGATTCAAAGGCGAGGTTAATGCGGTGGGTGCTTTTATTGCAAGAGTTTGATATAGAAATTCAAGACCGCAAGGGTAGTGAAAACCAAGTGGCGAACCACTTGTCTCACTTGGAGGAGGAGGGGATGCCACATTGTTACGCCTCGCAGTATTATGGCGATGTTACACTCCGCAATATTATATTACGATGATGTTACGCTCCGCAGTATTATATTACGATGATGTTACACCCTGTAGTATTGTACGATGAATTTGTCGTAAGATAATTAACATCAGTTCAAGGACAAGATTATTTGGAGATTATAAGATTATGCTATTTCAAGCAAGTGATAAGTAAATTTGTGAAGGTGAGAGGGTAAATTTGTGGAGATGAGTTTCGTCGAAGGTTGTCATTTAAAAATAAAATACGGTCCGAGCTATAATACCCGGCATTTATGGACTAGTGCCACACAAGGTACCACATGACCATGAGAGCAAGATGTATAAAGTGTGTTAAAAGTGAGTAGTATTGTAAGTAATTTGAGATAACTTCTAATTATGTGGATAATTGATTAATAGTTGGAATAATCATGGTATTAAATTGGATTAAGTGGATAAAGATTTCTTTTGTGTGGGCTGCCACATGGAACTAAGCTAGGCCAAGGTGACACCAATGTTCATGATGAGTCATGACACATGAATGCCTTGATTACACGTTAAGGTTTTTTTGAATAATTACCTTTGCTTGGTCTCTTTATTTGGGAATGTAACTTAGAAAATAAGAGAAGTTATGGCATGCTTAGAATTAGACCAATAACTTATACGAAGCTTGCTAACGATGGAGCCTAAAAATATTTCGTTTGAATTTCGTAATGCGATAAAGTGTGAGATTTGCAATTCTAAGGGAGTACGGTGTAATTTTTCTCAACAATATCATACGGATTTTTTCCTACTTCGATCCGTCGTTATGTGTTTTTGCAAAAGACGTGTGTTAGAGGAATTTTCAAGAGAATCGGCTCAGCTATGTTAAGGCTAATCTTTCTTTATTTTGGTATGATCCAAGTAACGATATGTAAACGTAATGATATTCCATAAGTGGTTCTACTCTTAGATGTTAAGGATGTCTATGTTATTCATTCCCGTAAAGTGATATTCAAGCATGTGTAAGTAAGTATCTAGTTCCCTATTGAGGTGTACGATAAAGATGTTAATTTTTATAATATAATGATATATGCATCTTCATGCATTTACCACCATGCTACGACCGGTCGGGCAGTCATGCATTTACCATCGAGCTATGGCCGATTGCGTAGTTATTCATTTACCACCGTGCTACGGACGGTCAGGCAGTCATGCATTTACCATCGAGCTACGGCCGTTTGGACAGTTATACATTTACCATCGAGCTACGGCCGGTTGGGCAGTTATACATTTACCACCGAGCTACGGATGGTCGGGCAGTCATGCATTTACCACCGAGCTACGGCCAGTTGGGCAGTTACACATTTACCATCGAGCTACAGCCGGCCGGACAGTCATGCATTTGCCACCGTGCTACGGCCGGTCGGTAGTTACCACTAATCAGTTAGGCAGTCATGCATTTACCATCGAGCTATGCCTGGTTGGGTAGTTACATATTTACCATCGAGCTACGGCCGGTCGGGCAGTCATGCATTTTCCATCGTGCTACGGCCGGTCGGCAGTTATCACTAATCAGTTGGGCAGTCATGCATCATACGATATGGATAATAGAAATAGTCTCAAAGAGAAGCATTATATACGTAACTATAATAAGTATGCATATATGGTGACACTTCAGAGATTCAGGTTGATTCTTATATGTCTTTGATTAATGTTGACTTATTGTTATGTTTGAGTTCTGCCTTACATACTCAGTACATTATTCATACTGACGTCCTTTTATTGGGGACGCTGCATTAATGCCTGCAGGTATAGATAATCAATTTGACGAGCCCTCATAGTAGACGAGATTGGAATTCAATGAAATATCGGTAAGACTGTACCTCATTCGGAGTGCAGCCGGGTCTATGAGTCATCGTGTCAGAGTTTTTGTTACATCCTGCATTTTCGTATGATAAGTTTCGTCGTAAGTTAATCGACGTAAGTTAGGGAATGAGGTTATTGAGAGATTATAATTATTGTACTATTTCAAACAAGTGATAAGTAAATTCGTGAAGGTGAGAGGGTGAGCGAATAAAAAAAAAATGAATTTCGTCGAAATTTGACATTTTGCGGTAAATACGGTCTAAGATAAATACCCCATATTTATGGACTAGTACCACATAAAATACCACATATCCATAATAGTGAGGTGTAAAATTGTACTAAAGTAAGTATTATTTTAAGTAATTTAAGATAAATCATAATTATGTAGATAATTGGATAATTATTGATTAATGAGAGATTAACAAATTAATTAAGGTGTTAAGTGGATAGATTTGGGTAAGACTAACCCCCTCCCCAACGTGGCAGAAAACCCACCCCTAATAAATGACTCATAATTTCATTTGGTAATGTGGCAAAGTTTGAGAACTCTTTGATTAAAGTATCAGACACAATTTATATAATATTTTGTAACTTAAAAGATATGTTGGATCTTAAAAATGGATAACTCTTTTACTAATTATAATCTTGATTCATAGACTTGCTTAAACTCACGGGTGAAGCTCAAGAATTTCAAGAATCACCTTATTCTTACAAGACTTCTAATTCACAAAGGACGTGAATTAGCATTTAGCAAAGTAGCGGATTTTGAGCACAGAATATCATACAGATTTTTTCTTACTTCGATCCGTCGTTACGTGATGTCACAATCAACGGTGTCAGAGGAATTATTACGAGAATTGACTCAGGTATGTTAAGGCTAATCGTTCTTTCTCTTGCATGATCCAAGTAACGATACGTAAACGTAATGCTATTCTATAAGTAGTTTTACTCTTAGAAGTTAAGGATATCTATGTTATTCATTTCCGTAAAATGATATTCAAGCATGTCTAAGTATGTATCGAGTCCCTATTGAGGTATATGATAGAGATGTTAATATTTTTTTTATATAGTGATACATGCATCTTCATGCATTTTACCACCGTGCTACAGCCGGTCGGGCAGTTACCACCGGTTGAACAGTTATGTATCATTATTTACCACCGGTTGGGCAGTCATACATATTCATTTACCATCGATCTACGGCCGGTCGGGAAGTCATGCATTTACCACCGAGCTACGGCCGGTTGGGCAGTCATGCATTTACCATCGAGCTACGGCTGGTCGGGCAGTTATACATTTACCACCGCGCTATGGCCGGTCTGGCAGTTACCACTGATCAGTAGGGCAGTCATGCATCATACGATATGGATAATAGTCTCAAAGAGAAGCATTATATATATATATATATATATATATAAATATATATATATAGAAGTATAATAAGTATGCATATACGGTGTCACTTCAGAGATTCAGGTTGATTCTTATATGTCTTTAAAGTAATGTGGACTTATTGATATGTTTCAGTTCTGCCTTACATACTCAGTACATTATTCGTACTGACGTCCTTTTGTTGGGGATGCTACATTCATGCTTGCTGGTATAGATAATCAGGTTGACGAGCCCTCATAGTAGACGAGATTGACATTCAACAAAAGGACCGGTAAGACTCTACCTCATTCGGAGTGTAGTCGAGTCTATGAGTAACCGTGTCAGAGTTTTTCTAAAGACTTATGGGTAGGCAGGTACCCTGTCCCATTTGATGTCAAATAATCTTAGAGGCCTTGTAGACAAAGGTTCATTTTTTACAGTATGTTAGAGGCCTTGACGACCCATATGTATTCATGTTTTAAGAAAAATGGTTCAGTGATACAGTGTTTTCCCACTTACAGTTGTACATTATGAGTTGTGGCCATGTGTGCTTATGATAGTTACAAAAGGAATGAGTTCAGCTACCTCGACCTATGTATGTGCTAGTTTTGGTCGAATGATCATAAGTTACAGAGTGGTTCGCTCAGACCAGTGCGGCACCGGGCGCCAGTCACGCCTCCCCAGGTTTGGGGCGTGACAAAGTGGTATCAAAGCAGTTCTATCCTAGGGAGTCTACAAGCTGTGTCTAGTAGTCTTGTTTATAGGTGTGTCGTGCACCAGACTTATAAGCAGGAAGCTTCAGGGAATTTAGGACTGTCACTCTTTCTTCTCACTCTAGATAGTGTGGTAGAACTTAGTTGTAAGAACTCAATTTCCTAAACTCTGTCTTATTTATAATACGACGATGCCCACATCCAGAAAGACGATTGACAAAAGATTGCATGTGGTATGGAAGAGTTGAGCTAGAGGAACTTGATTCTGCATGATGCTTATGATGAATCAATATGAGGTCTTCAGCGGATCTTGTGTGTACCAAAAGGTGTAAGCTTCTTGATAAGAAGCCCTAAGGCATGAATATCTATCCACCCATCTCAGTCATACCCTATGAGAGTCCAAAATAATGGATGAATTTTTTAAGTTAGTTGACATTTCCGAAGGATATTACAAAGGTGCTAATAGACCTCCTTATGAAACACCCAGATGGTGCACTCTAGAACATTACAATTAGATGTGACTACTAGCATGATCAAGAAAATTCAGAAGATAGGAACTGAAAGTCTGGAAGGGATAAATACTACCTTAATGTGGCTCCCATCCCTAGTAGAGTGAAAACATTGAGCAAACCGAAGAGCCAATGAATAAAGCAAGGGGAGCTAAAAATAAAAGAATGTCTTGTTGAAATTTTCAAAAGAAAGGGATATGCAGAAATATTAGCAGGGAAATAAGAAGAGAGACAAAGAAGCATTAGGAGTAAGATGTGATACATGGATGACAACGGTAGATCAAAAAGATGTCAGTATTATAGAGTCTATAGTCAAGAGAAGGAAAATACGAGAGGTGACAGGCCTTGAGGCCACAAAAGAATAAAGGGCTAATTGTGATAGATAAGGGAGGACGTTTTGGCTTGCGATTGAGTAATGATTTCATGAATTTACAGGATTAAGATACCCACATAAAGTAAATCACATTGTAATTATATGAAATACGGTTATTGAAGTATAGTATTGCCCCTAGGTGGATCACATGTTCCCAGATGAGACGTGAGCCCTAGCGGTAGTGTCACATAAGAGGCCAAGTTATCCGTATTAGGATGAATCAACGATAGATGGACAAAAGTCACAAAGTATGAGATGAAATTAGGCTGTCATTATTAAGATGAACAATAATGAGGGGGCATTAAAGGACTTAGATTTATGCATATAGGATAAACAATGAGAGTAACCTGGAGTTTGGTAGTAGACCTAGACTTGACATAATTTTGTATATGTTCCCAAAGTGAAACCTAGAGATTGGATAAAAAAATGGAGGAAAGAGAAGAGAAGAGTCGCATAGGTGCACATACAAAGTTAGAGTCATACATGCTGCATGATAGAAGGTAGTAACAGTTACGAGATCAGAAGGATTCCGACTACAAGTCGTGGTATGAGAAATAAGCTTAAAGGGAGGAATGCCCTGGCCCTTAGAATTATTCACAGAACAGTTTCCTAGATGGAAAGGAAAATACTAAAGTATTCAGAGGACATAAGTTATGAAAATGATAAGTATATCAGTCAACATTCGAGGATGAATGTTCCAAAGGGGGAAATGATGTTACATCCCGCATTTTCGTACAATAAGTTTTGTCGTAAGTTAATCGACGTAAATTAGGGAATGAGGTTATTGAGAGATTATAATTATTGTACTATTTCTAACAAGTGATAATTAAATTCGTGAAGGTGAGAGGGTGAGCGAATCAAAGACAATGAATTTCGTCGAAATTTGATATTTTGCGGTAAAATACGGTCTAAGCTATTATACCCCGTATTTTTGGACTAGTGCCGTATAAGGTAAAACATAACCATAATAGTAAGGTGTACAAAGTGTATTAAAAGTGAGTAATATTTTAAGTAATTTGAGATAAATCATAATTATGTGGATAATTGAGTAATTATTGGTTAATGAGAGATTAATAAATTAATTAAGGTGTTAAGTGGATATATTTGGATACGCCGAACCCCCTCCCCAACGTGGAAGCAAACTCACCCCTAATAAATGAATCATAATCTCATTTGGTAATGTGGAAAAGTTTGAGAACTCTTTTATTAAAGTATTAGACATAATCTATATAATATTCTATAACTTAAAAGATATGTTGGATCTTAAAAATGGATAACTCTTTTACTAATTATAATCTTGATTCATAGACTTGCTTAAACTCACAGGTGAAGCTCAAGAATTTCAAGAATCACCTTATTCACTACAAGACTTCTAATTCACAAAGGACGTGAATTAGCATTTAGCAAAGTAGCGGATTTTGAGCAAATAATATCATACGGATTTTTTCTTACTTCGATCCGCTGTTACGCGATGTCGCAATCAACGGTGTCAGAGGAATTTTTAAGAGAATTGGCTCAGGTATGTTAAGGCTAATCCTTCTTTCTTTTGGCATGATCCAAGTAACGATATGTAAACGTAATGGTATTCCATAAGTGGTTCTACTCTTAGAAGTTAAGGATGTCTATGTTATTCATTTTCGTAAAAATGATATTCAAGCATAGATAAGTATGTATCTAGTCCCTATTGAGGTATATGATAAAGATGTTAATATTTTTTTAATATAGTGATACATGCATCTTCATGCATTTTAGCACCGTTATACAGCCGGTCGGGCAGTTACCACCGGTTGGGCAGTCATGCATATTCATTTACCACCGAGCTACGGTTGGTTGGGAAGTTACATATTTACCATCGAGCTACGATCGGTTGGTCAGTAATGCATTTACCATCGAGCTACAGTCGGTCGGGCAGTTATACATTTACCACCGCGCTACGACCTTTCGGGCAGTTACCACTAATCAGTTGGGCAGTCATGCATCATACGTTATGGATAATAGTCTCAAGGAGAATCATTATATATATATATAAGTATAATAAGTATGCATATACTACGACACTTCATAGATTCAAGTTGATTCTTATATGTTTTTAAAGTAATGTGGACTTATTGATATGTTTCAGTTCTGCCTTACATACTCAGTACATTATTCATACTGACGTCCTTTTGTTGGGGACGCTACATTCATGCTTGCAGGTATAGATAATCAGGCTGACGAGTCCTCATAGTAGACGAGATTGACATTCAACAAAGGATCGATAAGACTCTACCTCATTTGGAGTGCAACCTAGTCTATGAGTCATCGTGTCAGAGTTTTGCTAAAGACTTATGGGTAGGCGGGTACCCTGTCCCATTTGATATCAAATAATCTTAGAGGCTTTGTAGACAGAGGTCCATTTTGTACAGTATGTCAGAGGCCTTGACAACCCATATGTATTCATGTTTTAAGAAACATAGTTAAGTGATACAGTGTTTTCCCACTTACAGTTGTACATTATGAGTTGTAGCCATGTGGGCCCATGATAGTTACGAATGGAATGAGTTCATCTAACTCAACTTATGTATGTTCTAGTTTTGGTCGAATGATCATAAGTTACAAAGTGGTTCACTCAGACCAGTGCGGCACCGGGTGCCAACCACGCCTCCCCAGGTTTGGGGCGTGACAATTTTGCTACAGATTTATGGTTAGGCCGGTACCCTGTCCCATTTGATGTCAAATAAACCTAGAGGCTTTGTAGACAGAGGTTCATTTTGTACAGTATGTCAGAGGCCTTGATGACCCATATGTACTCATGTTTTAAGAACGATGGTTCATTGATACAATTTTTGCCCACTTATACTTATACATTGTGAGTTGTGACCATGTTGGAACATGATAGTTATAGAAGAAAAACAAATAAGTTACATAATGGTTCGCTCGGGCTAATACGGCATCGGGTGACAGCCACGCCTCCCCAGGTTGGGGCGTGACAAAGTGGTATCAGAGCGGGCCGTGTCCTAGGGAGTCTACAAATCTATGCCTAGTAGAGTCTCGCTTATGGGTGTGTTTCACGCCACATTATAACTGAGAGGCTATCGGGCATTTAGAAAATGTTGCCTTTCTTTTGTTTCCAGATCGTTCCATAGAGCTAAGTCGCAAGAAGTCAATATAAAGCTTCCACCGAATTTTGTATGCACCAGAGGTACTATCACAGTAGAGCTTTAAGGCGTAATTTCCACATATGTTAAGGGAGGTTATGAAAGAAACAGAAGATACGATGCGAGTTTGAAAGGTAATTAAGGTAAATGTGAAGAAGATACGAGATACTCAAGTACAAAAGGTTGTGAATAGTCCAGACATCATATAGAGGTTGGGTTTTAGTTTAGTTTACAAAGGAGAGAAGAGTCGCATAGGCGCATTTACAAGGTCAGAGACAGTTACGAGTGATGACGTACAAATCCACTACTAAAAAGTAAATAGACACGGTCGCATGCAATATAATTTATCCAACTATGAGTCGGGGTCGAATCCCACAGAGAACAATCTGTGGGCGATTAGGAATGTAAGAGTACTATCACTTATTATGCAATACCAAAAACTTATAATTTGATTGTGAAAATGTTTATACCTAAATGCAAAAATGTATACTAACCTAGAAATCAAGTAAAATGATCAATGGCTACAAGCATGGATGCATTGGGATTTACACTCAAGTAACAATCCAATGTATTTCATGATTTTACAAATATGAGCGAGTTTATGCTAATTAGACTCGGGCAACAATTCTATATTATCTTCTTCCGAAGACTAACAAGACTTCCTAATTGAATTCTCCCTAAAATAATTAAGAGACTAGGCACACCCGGATGTGGCTACCAGTAGTTCAATGGTAGTGATAATTTGTATGCAATGGTAGGCTTGAAAGGCTAACGAGGCTTTTTCAAAGATCACAAAGAAGGCCTAAGGTCATCCCTCGAACAGAACATAATTAATATTAGCATTGAAAGACCAACCGGGAAACTTCTAGATGATAGAAGTAAACACAAGAATTATTTATAACAAAGACTAACACAGATGGCACATGAACTAACCAAGACGGATCAATTTTACTTCTTACTAAAAATATTTTGAACAATATCATGCCAACTAGTGGGGAAAGAGTCACCAAATGAGCCAAAAAGTTGTCACACAAATTATTCTTCCCCATGCAACTTACTTTTTTAGTTTAAAAACAAAATTCGGAGGGATATTCTTCATTCACACTTCACATACAATAGAGTAATTTTGTTAGTACCAAATAATCCAAAAGTCTCCACATAACAAAACAAGACTAATTCCCTTAATAAAGTCGTCACGCCATCCATCATAGATGTCACGACCCAAAATCCCTAAGGTCGTGATGGCGCCGGACACAAGGTCAGGCAAGCCAAAACATTAATTAATTGAAATAAATTTCCAGTTTTAACATTTTCGAAATCGTTACCTTTTCTTGCATTTCATAATCAAATAAATAAATTTTAGTAAACTTAAATACGACAACACATCAATTCAGTTTAATGAAATAAATCCCAACACATCCCCAGAACCTGGTGTCACAAGTACATGAGCAATTTCTAGGAATTTTACAAATATTACAAAGCCTGTCCAAAATACGACTGGACCAGGAAATTTAAAATGAAACAGATACAGTATGAAGGTGACTCTGTCATCTGCGGATCGCCTCCGGAAGATGCAGCTCGCCTAAGTCTCCGAATCCTCCACATTTATATGAAAGTACCTGTGCAATAAAATGCA
Source organism: Nicotiana paniculata (assembly GCA_005239505.1). NCBI lineage: Eukaryota > Viridiplantae > Streptophyta > Magnoliopsida > Solanales > Solanaceae > Nicotiana > Nicotiana paniculata. The sequence continues at coordinate 31,097 of MDKI01282987.1, forward strand.
CAGCAAGTGTAGCATGAGTACAAAAATAATGTGTACTCAGTAAGTCGCCCGCCTAATCTCAGAGAGGTAGTGATGAGAGGTCAAATTAGACACTTACTGGGGTCCGACAATATAATATATGACAGAATATGATGAAATACAATAGACCTATAAGACAGTAAGCAACGAGTACATATCAAGTACAGAAATCCAGGTAATCATTGAGAATAAACAACAATGCACACTTCCCTTTTTCCCAAATACATGTCAAGCCAATACTAATAGAATAGTACCAAATAGTCATGCGCACACAAGGGTAAGACAACCTGCTAGAGTCATAAGATAGTCAACCTCTCTATGCACTGTCGAAGGATCGATCGGCCCGTCCCAAAAGTGCATCTCTCAACCTATCTACGCACTGCCGAAGGATCGATCGGCCCATCCCAAAAGTGCGGCTCTCAATCTCTCTATGCACTGCCGAAGGATCGATCGGTCTGTCCCAAAAGTGCATCTCTCAATATTTCTACGCACTGTCGAAGGATCGATCGGCCCGTCCCAAAAGTGCGGCTCTCAATCTCTCTATGCACTGCCGAAGGATCGATCGGTCTGTCCCAAAAGTGCATCTCTCAATATTTCTACGCACTGTCGAAGGATCGATCGGCCCGTCCCAAAAGTGCGGCTCTCAATATAATAATCCTCTCTGTGCACCGCCGAGGGATCGACCGGCCCGTCCCAAAAGTGCACCTCTCAGTATAATATGGCTAGCCTACTCGCGAATCATACATGCGACTCAGGTGCTCATAAGAATACATACACAAATACAGGGTCTTCCTGCTCGCGAATCACTCAAGCGACTCAAGCACCCAAAGTTACACATATCTACATAATAAATTCGTATTTTATCAAGAAAATCGTTTTTCTCAGGAAAATGGTAAAGTATTTATTAAAATAAACATGAAATATAGGTTTTGAAATCTTTGTTTTTGAAACTCATTTGTCCAATTTAGTAACACTCCATAATACAACCCAGTCCAGGTACACATATATATTCACAGCGGAAACAATTCTCTATTTAGAAGGTTAACAATATGAACTCTTGTTGTCTTTTAAACTTTCAATCATGTTTTCGGTCATATTAGCAGTTTAATATTACCGGCAGGGTTACAGGTACACACATAAAGCATGCTAGTGGGTCCTAGGTTACCCGGACATGGCATAATAGTAGCTACGCAAGGACTCCCGTCACCTCGTGCGTACGTAGCCCCCACAAATAATATCATATATTCATTTAGTTCACCTATGGGGACAATTTCCCCCTCACAAAGTTAGAAGGGAGACTTACCTCGCTCCGAAATTCTATAAACGGCCTCCAAGACTTCCCGACGACTCCAATCGATGCACAACGCTCCAAAACTACCAAAATGATAATAAACCAATGAAGATATACTCAATTGTTTGCTAAAAATTTAGATTATAAAATTTCCCAACTCCGCTTAGTGAAATGACCAAAATGCCCTCGGGCCCACGTGCCCGGATTCTGAGATTTCTCGAAGATAAACTCTACCCATAGCTTTACTAGCTCAAATATACAATTTACTCCTAATTTCATGCTCAAATTCGTGGTAAAATCTAATTTTCATCAATTCTAGGTTTCCTTGCAATTTTCCCACATTTTTGCCAATTTCTCATATCAAATCTATGTAATAAATCTTGTATTTAACTTGGAAATAAGTAGAAACAACTTACCTTTGATGCTTGATGAAATCCCCCTTGAAATTCTCTCCAAAATCATCCAAGCCAAATGAAAGAAATGGCCAAAATCCGTGTTTAAAGAATCTGTCCATGCTTCATCGAGTTGTACCTTGCACTTGCGCTGTGCAGATTGTACATCTTATTACAATTTTCCCTTGATAAATACCTTCTGTTAAAAATGCCATAACTTCTTGTAGAAATATCCAAATAACAAACGATTTGAAGATTTAAAAACTAGATTTGAAGATCTTTAATTTGATAGGTTGTAAATTATATAACTTTATATATCCCGAGATATGAGCTTCTAAAGTCGGCTCCATGCATCAGAAAATTCTGGCGAAACTGCTCCACCAGCCATCTTCAGTCGGTCATAACTTTTTGCATAAAACTCCAAATGACACATGGTTTAATGTTATGGAAACTAGACTTCACGATCTACAACTTTAATGTTTTGAAAAATTTTCAATTTACTTATAGATTCTTATATATATGCTTCCAAAGTTAGCTCATCGATGCATAAATTGCTGTCCAAAAGTGTAGCAGAAATTTCTGCAATTTTTCCTTCTTTTTCTTGTCCGAAATTCATTCCGTGAACCTTCCGAAATCCACCCGAGGCCCTCGGGACCTTAACCAATTATACCAACATGTCAAAAAATGATACGAACTCGCTCGAGGCCTCAAATCACATCAAACAACGTCGAAATCATGAATCGCACTCCAATTCAAGCTTTATGAACTTTGAAATTTCAAACTTCTACATCCGATGCCGAAACCTATCAAATCACGTCTGATTGACCCCAAATTTTGCACACAAGTCATATTCTACATTACGGACCTGCTCCAACTTTCGGAATTCGAATCCGACCCTGATATAAAAAAGTCAAACTTCTCAAAAACCTTCAAATTTCTATCTTTAGCCAAATGACTTCAAAATGACCTCCGGACATCCGAATTCACTTCCGATTGCGCTCCCAACTCCAAAATCACCATACGAAGCTATTCCCAGACTCGGAATCCCAAATGGACATCAATATCATTGAAATGCGCTTCAAGACAAACTTAGGAAATTTTTTCAAAAATGCTGACTTCCACAATATATACCGAAACGCTCTTGGGTTATCCAAATCCCGATCCGGACATACGTCCAAGTCCGAAATCATCATACGAACCTGCTGGAACCTTCGGATCCCGATTCCGAGGTCGTTTACTCAAAATTCCAGTCTTACTCAATTTCTTCAACTTAAGGCTTCTGAAATGAGAATTTTCTTTTCAATTTAACTCCGAACCTCCTGAAATTGAACTCTGACCATACACACAAGTCACAACACCGAAATAAAGCTGTTCATGACTCCCAACTGCTGAACGACGCACTGGATCTCAAAACGACCGGTCGGGTCGTTACATTCTCCCTCACTTAAATAGATGTTCATCCTCAAACGTGCCAAGAACTGCCCCAGAATTATATGAAATCACTGTTTAACACCTCGTGCACCTGCCCGTGCTACCACAACCCAGTTGAGCACATTAGCTTGATAAAATCTGAAGATATTCTTCTTTATCAATATAATAAGCTCAGAATTCATTCAAACACCTGAAATTTCTCTACCAGGACTATTTCCAACATATAAACACCGTATCAACTACCACACGATATACCAGATCATAACTGCATACCCCTGCTGAATTGGCACCATGCACCGCATAACCCATCATCTGACCACAATGAAGCTCCCTGAACCTTAATAGCCAAAATTCCACGAATCTGATGCTCCCATTGCACCTCATAACAAATATACATACACCCTGCTATAATGCTGACGATACCACCACAACGGAGGAAATGTGCAGAAATTCATACTCAACTGCAGAGTTAACAAATTCTTGAATACCTCATCTTGACTAGAATCATCACTTTAGTATGAACCTGAATAATGGTATTTGTTATTTAATATACACTTCACATAACCTCATCGCACTGATCCCTGATCCGAAAATCTTGTCTCACCCAGTATGAACTGCTCAGACAACAACCACCCCAACATGACCAACAGCCTCACATGATACCACATCGCGCCAATAGGCCATAAATCGAATATGATAATAGGAAACGACTCAAGACGGAACTATTCAGCTCACGCAACTAATATGAATTCTTACCAGAAAATAGGAAATAAAACAC
>MDKI01143691.1:0-15216 GCA_005239505.1 Nicotiana paniculata
CAGGCAACCCCTGGCGTTTTGGCTATAATGCCTGGGTAACGCCAGGCTTGTCCCGGATCACTCTTTTTCGACTCTTGCACGTTTTTTCCGACGTTTATGCTCTCATTTAGCTCGGCTTCCATTTCCAACTCACCTTCACATTAAATAAACTCCATTAGGCACACATGACGTGTATTTTTATCATTAAAACACCTAAAATGCAAGGTATATAATGCTAAAAATCATGAATTCTATCCACGCATCAGCAGGAACGTAGGAAACGTGGCTAATCTCACGGAACGACCGGCCGGGTCGTTACAATAACTTTCATAGCGTGAGGAATATACTCTGATATCAAGTAATTGCACGGCAAATCCCTTCATGCATTTATCTCATCCTCACCAAATATGCGTAAAACAATACCAACCGGATGGAAGAAATGCCGATAACAATAATGAAAAAGTAGGAAATATTCAAGTAGAAATAATGAACGAGAATGTACATAAGGGCATCAGTAACAGACTAGGCAGAAAACATAGAGGCAATGAAATAAATTACGAAAAGGAATGTAACTTCAACTAACTAGCATGGTGGAGGCATAAATACAAATATAACGAAGAAGAGGGGAACACATGATCTTTATGAGTTAACAAGTAGAAACATGAATGACTAACATGGTAGAAGGTCTGTACTAAGTGCATACATAAGACAAAGATGTAATTATGACAGCAGGAAATAGGCATGGTATTTGAAAATTTAGAAAGTAGAAGGCATGAGAGACACAATAACAAATAAGATAGAGAACAAGAATAGGGCATTAACGACAAGTCACATAAGAATCATAAATACGACAATAACAGCTCAATGTAACGGCATGAACTTATACACAAGGAAAATATATCACAATATAATGCATGTCCCTCGTCCTCACCTGTGCGGAAATACCCATTAAGACACGAACTCACGATAATTTAAAGTATGATAATATAAATGAAATGACACGACATCACCCTTCGTTCTTTACACTGACATAACATGGAACGACATCAGCCTTCGTGCTTTTACTCACAAATAATATGGCATGGCATGACCCTTCATGCTTTTACTCTCAATAATATGGCACAGCATCACCCTTTGTACTTTTACTCTCAAATAATATAGCACGACATCACCGTTCGTGCTTTTACTCTCAATGATATGCCACGACATCACCCTTCATGCTTTACACTCTCCCTCGCATGATAATGTATATACAATGGCACGACATCACCCTTCATGCTTTACACTCTTCCTTACCAAGCATATGTATATCAATGACAAACAAGGCAGGAAGCATAAATAACGTCAAGGAGAGTGTTTAAACGAATCTTCCAAATGAATCTCAATCACAACTTTCCAAGCCAACAACAGTTCAATAAACCTGCAAGAACCTTATTATTCAAGTATCTCAACAAATCTCACGAATGATGTACAACACGAGTATATAATCTAGTATCTCAAGAATATCGGCCGTAGCAATGTATTAATGATTACACATAGTGAGGACCGAATTAGCCACATCAGTGTATTCTCAGAACTCCATCAAATTTGATCAAGTTATAATAAGCTAAGTCTTAGTTTCTAACATTTAATACTATGTTCTTAGTATCTAAGAGTCAAGTAAAGCAGGAAGCAACAAGGTCACGTGATTCTACAAGACATAATTTATAACATAATTTACCCTCGAACATGGTTAACCCTGGAACATGCCTATATTCTCGTCACCTCATATATGTATCACCTCCGCATATAGCAAATAATGTCAAATAGTAGGAAAAATACCCTCAACAAAGTTAGGCAAGACACTTACCTCGCGTTGAAGATCAGCCACAACTTTTCCTTTCAAAAAAGCCTCCGAACCAATAGAATCTAGAAATTTACCAACCAAACAATTCATATAAGCCTTAGGAACTACTCACAATTGCAAAAGATTCAATTTAGGTCATTGTTGAAAAAGTCAACAAAATTCAAATCCCGGGCTCGCTTGGTCCAAACCCAAAATTTAGACCAAAACCCGAGTACCCATTCACCCCCGAGCCCGATTATGTAATTTATTTTAAAATCCGACCACAATTTGAGTTCTAAATCCCAATTTTTACAAAATCCCTAATTCTACCCAAACCCCCAATTTCCACCATCAAAACACTAGATTTTTTGTTGAAAACTTATGAAATGTAATGAAATATTGAAAGAAAATAGGTTAGAATCACTTAACAATGGATTGGGGAAGAAGAGTTCTTTGAAAAAACGCCTCTATGGTTTTCTAGTTTTGAAAATTTGAAGAATGAAAAAATATCCCGTTCTTCCCTTCTTTTACCAACCAGCAGTTATTGCACTTACGACACAAAGTTCGCAATTGCGATCAATTCCTCGCAAATGCGAAGAATCTCTGAGCCTGCTATCTTCGCAAATGTGATGCATATATTGCAAATTCAAGCCAAGATCATTCACAAAATTTAACTTCTGACACGCAAATGCGAGTCTGCCTTGATCTGATTCCAATCGCGAATGTGACAATATTCCCTCAAATGTGAACCCTGCCCCCATCGCATTTTAGGGTTTCTCTTTGCAAAAGCGAAGATGGCCCAGCCCCCTCCCTCTTCACAAATGCGAGCCTGACTTTGCATTTATGAGTCTCACATTTGCCATCAAGTCCTCGCAAATGTGAGATTTGCAGACCTTATGCACCAACTATCTTTTCTAAGTCTAAACCACTCTGTAGCCTATCCAAAACTGACCTGAGCCCTCGGGGATCTAAACAATATATGCACACAAGTCTAAAAATATTATACGAAATTTTTCATCCAACCAAATCGCCAAGATAACACCTAATTCTACGAATTGAGCACCAAATCAAAAGAAATTTTCAAGAAAAAGTTAAAACTTCTATTTCAACAATCGGACGTCCAAATCACGTTAAACCAACTTTGTTTCTCACCAAATTTGACAGACAAGTCATAAATATAGCAATGAACATATACCAGTTTTCGGAAAAAAAATACGGACCCTGTATTAACAAATTCAAACATCGATCAAACCTTTAGATTTATTAAGCCTTTAAACTTTTAAATTTTAACAAAAAGACGATAACTCAAGCTAGGTACTTCCGAATTCGATTTCGGGCATACGCCCATGTCCCACATCACGATACGGACCCATTGGGATCGTCAAAACACGGATCTAAGTCCTTTTTCTCAAAACTTTGACGAAAGTCAACTCAAATGGGGTTTAAGGCAAAGATTTCATATTCTTATCAATTTTTAACATAAAAGCTTTCCGAAAAAAATACTCGGACTGCGCACGTAAATTGAGGATGACTAAAATGAGGTATTTGACGCTTTGAAACACATAATTAGGTTCTAAAATATAAGATGACCTATCGGGTCATCACCTAATACATCATGCGGGATACTCGATCCCTCAAACTACCGAGAAATGTGCAAATGCTCAAAATAACCAGTCGGGTCGTTACAAGGACATCGTTAAGACAATAGGATTACAATAAATCCTGACACAATATAATGCTGGGGGTTCACAAATAGCAAGAAAGCTGAGTCATGCTAACTCACAAAATTTCGAACGACACTGGTACACATAACACACATGACGTAGACAATCAGAAGAGAAATAGTTAAAATTATAAGAGCTAGGAACACTAACCAGCTGCAGATCAATAGGCAAATAAAGGAAAAATCGAGTAACAACTTGAACAACAAAACTCCAGAAATCTCAGTACGTCACAGTTCCCAAGGGTTTCAAGTGAACTTAGGGCAGTGCTCGCATTGATAAAAGAACAACAATTGAATTCTGGTGGCCTTGGATTTCAACCGGACAAGGTCTCGAATTTAGAATAGCAGAACGAGTGAGAGTGAGAGTGGGAGTAATAGCAGTAATAATGTCTCCAAAGGGGAAATTAGGAAGGGGTTATATTGTAGCAAAAATCGAACATCCAAACAAGGAAACATAGTCAATCAAACGTAAATAAAGAAAGAAGAGCATTTAGAATCGATTTGAAATCCGACCTCAATTTGAGGTCTAAATCCCAATTTTTACAAAATACCAAATTCTAACCCAAAGCCCCAATTTCCATCGTGAAAACACTATATTTTGGTTGAAAATTTATGAAATGTAACGAAAAATTGAAAAAAAAAATATGTTAGAATCACTTACCAATGGATTGGGGAAGAAGATTTCTTTTAAAAATCGCCTCTAGTGTTTTCTAATTTTGAAAATTTGAAGGATTAAAAAAAAAATCTTGTTTTCCCCTTCTTTTACCCAGTTGCAATTATAATAATTGTGACACAAAGTTCGCAAATGCGAAGAGTCTCTGAGCCTTCTACCTTCGCAAATACGATGCATATATCGCAAATGCGAGCTAAGGTCCTTCGCAAAAGCGAACTTTTGACTTGAAATGTGAGTCTACCTTGATCTGATTCCAGTCGCAAATGCAACAATATTCCCACAAATGCAACCCATGCCCCATCGCATTTGCGGGTTTCTCTTTGCAAAAGAGAAGCTGACCCAACCCCCTCCCTCTTTGCAAATGCGAGCCTGACTTCGCATTTGCAAGTCTCGCATTTGCGATCAAGTCCTTGCTAATGCGAGATCTGTAGACTTGATGCACCAGCTATTTTTTCTAAATCTAAACCGTTCAATAGCTTATCCAAAACTCATCCGAGCCCTCGGGGTTCTAAACCAAATATGCACACAAGTCTAAAAATATTATACGAACTTGCTCGCCAAATCGCTAACACCTAAATTACGAATTGAGCACCAAATCAAAAGAAATTTTCAAGAAAACGTTAAAACTTCTATTTCAACAATCGGACATTCGAATCACGTCAAACCAACTTTGTTTCTCACCAAATTTGACAAACAAGTCATAAATATAGAAATGAACCTATACCTGGTTTCGGAACTAAATTACGAACTCAATATCAACAAATTCAAACATTGATCAAACCTTTAGATTCATTAAGCCTTTAAACTTTTAAATTTCAACAAAAAGGTGATAACTCGAGCTAGGGACTTCTGAATTCGATTTCAAGCATACGCCCAAGTCTCAAATCACGATACGGACCCATCGGGACCATCAAAACACGGATCCGAGTCCGTTTGCTTAAAATTTTAACAAAAGTCAACTCAAATGGGTTTTAAGGCAAATATTTCATATTCTTATCGGTTTTTAACATAAAAGCTTTCTGAAAAAACATCCGGACTGCGCACGTACATTGAAGAGGGATAAAATATTACATCTCGTACTTTTGTACATTGGATTTGTCATAATATAATTGAAATAAGTTGAAGGACAAGACTATTTTTAAGGTTATAAGTATTTATGATATGTCAAACAAGTGATATGAAAGTCGTGAAGGTGAGATGGTAAACGAGTTGAAGGAAATGAGGTTGGTCTAAGTTTGATATTTTGAGATAAAATGTGGTCCAAGATATAATACCCTGTATTTATGAACTAGTAATATACCACATGATCATGGTAGTAAGCTATATTAAGTATATTAGTATACTAGAATTAATTATATGTGTAGTTTGTTAATTGGAAGGTTGTAGTGTAAGAATAGCAATTTATTAGGACTACTGAATAAGTGGTTCATGGACATAATCCATTTGGGATGTGGACAAGTGGAAGTAAGTGTTATATATCTATACATGCAAAAATATGTGGTGTCATCATGTAGTGAAAGGTTGACCAAGGGATGACACATGTAAAGAGAAACTGTAATGGGCTTCCATATGGCATTAATTTAAACAAGGGTGGCACTAAGTACTCATATATGAGTCATAGCACTTAAAGTGCATAGATTACACATGTAAAGTTTGGTGATGAGTCATTAATTGTGCACCTAGAGGATTACACGTGTAGAATAGAAAGGGGTCTCTAATGTTAGTAGTGTAACATCCCGTACTTTAGTGTTAGGATGAGTCGTAATAATTCATTTGAGCTTGAAGGGATTAAGGGAATTCATAAGGTTATAGAGGATTTGTGGCAATATTATTATAAGACCTCGTAAGTTAACAACCTTGATACCGATAGGTACATTTTGATATGGTATTTACTTTGAGTGGAACATATCAAGGAGCATCAAGTGAGTAGTACAAATTGTCATGTTGGTAGAAAGCTATGAAATATAGAACTAGTTATAAGTGGATAAGTGTCATTTATATAAATCCACTTGGAATCATGAGGATAAGGGGGGGTTCATGACTAATGTACTTTATAGGATCTATGGGTGGACACTTGGAATAAGTTTGTGCTATAATAATTACTACTGGGTATGACTTACTTCCACGTATTTTTTTATCTTATCATAATATGAACTCTTATCTTTAAAGATGCATATGAAGGGGATTATCATCTTATATGTGTTATTGTATATTTTATTAGATGACCATGTGTCATCAATTAAGGAAAGAGTGTATGGTGGAGGATCCCACGTGTAAGGAGAAGGAAGTGATATATATGTCATAGTATATTACTAAAGCTATATTTGGATAATTGGTGAGACAACATCTCCACATGTCACTATGAGAGAAAGTAACAAAGTGACTAAGCATTTAATGGGTAGTAAGTGGCATATTTGAAAAGATCTTAGCTTTCTAGGTGGACCCCATGGTCCATAATCATGTGGCATCATTTGAGAGCTCACTTCTCTCTTATTTTGTATATACATGCTAAGCAACTCTATGTCTTTCTCGGTCTTTTCTTTTCTACCAACGAAATTTAGCAACATTTTTAGCTAGGGGTTCATTCTTTTAATTGGGAAAATTTATACTTTGTTCTTGAGAATAAGTACTTTGGTATAAGGAAGCGTTGGCATCAACGTTCTCACTTTTGAGGATAATTCGTTATTCAAGTTTGGTTCTTCATCTACGACCTTCTACGAGCTCGTATGAGCTATTAAGGTATGTTAAGGATATTCCTTCTTTCCTTCTGGCATGATCCCTATGATACAACGAAATGAGCAAGCATGAAACTTTCATAAATGATTCTATTCTTATAAGTACTACGGTTGCCTACGTTCTTGATTCCTCATGTGTCCTACTATCATTTCATCTGTTCATGGGTCCTATTATATTCAAAGAGATCTTCTTGACTCGTTTCATTATGCATTGCATTTATTTATACATGTATATTGGCATATGATCAGATGACGTTATATGTGCGTATATTATATGTATATGGGGTATGGAAAAAGGTTACGACATTATACATGCACCACCTGATCAGCTGGTATACGTTGATGATTTTTCCCACAGTGGCCGGAGATGTTATGATGGGATGCCCTCAGAGGCTTGATGATGTTATGTACGCATAAACCCATACATTATATGAAATTTATACGCATATGCATGGAATTATAAATATTTCATGGTTTACGAAGCTATCCAAACTTACAGGTTGAGTCCTTTAATCCATGATTCTTACATGTCCTTTATATACTAATTTACATGACTTATATACTCGGTACAATATTTGTACTGACGTCTTTTTGCTGGGGACGCTGCATTCATACTTGTAGGTATAGATAATCAGTTTGATGAGCCCTCATAGTAGACGAGGTTAGCATTTAGCGAAGGATCAGTAAGACGCCACCTCATTTTGAGTGCAACCAAGTCTATAAGTCAAACCAACTTTGTTTCTCACCAAATTTGACAGACAAGTCATAAATATAGCAATGAACCTATACCAGATTTCGTAACAAAAATACGGACACCGTATCAACAAATTCAAACATCAATCAAACCTTTAGATTTTCAAATTTCAACAAAAAGACGATAACTCGAGCTAGGTACTTTCGAATTCAATTTCGGGCATACGCCCAAGTCCCACATCACGATACGGACCCATCGGGACCGTCAAAATACGGATCCGAGTGCGTTTGCTCAAAAAGTTGACCAAAGTCAACTCAAATGGGTTTTAAGGAAAATGTTTCATATTCTTATCAATTTTTAATATAAAATCTTTCCGGAAAAAAAACTCGGACTGCACGTAAATCGAGGAGGCCTAAAATGAGGTATTTAAGGCTTTGAAACACAAGATGAAAACCTAAGATGACCTATTGAATCATCACATAATACATCATGTGGGGATACTCGTGCCCTCAAACTACCGAGATAAGTGCAAATGCTCAAACGACTAGTCGGATCGTTACAAGATCATCGTTAAGACAATAGTATTACAATACAGTCTGACACAATATAGTGTTGGGGGGTTCACAAATAGCAAGGAAACTGAGTCATGCTAACTCACAAAATTTTGAACGACACCGGTACAAAGAACACACATGACGTAGACAATCAGAAGTGAAATAGTTAAAATTGTAAGAGCCAGGAACACTAACCAATTGCAGATTAACAGGCAAGTAAAGGAAAAATCCAGTAACAACAGGAACAACAGGACTCCAAAAATCCCAGTACGTCAGAGTTCCCAAGGGTTTCAAGGGAACCTCGTAAAGTGCTCGCATTGAGAAAAGAACAACAATTGAATTCTGGTGGCCTTGACTTTCAGCCGGACAAGGTATCGAACATAGAATAATAGAACGAGTGAGAGTGAGAGTAATAGCAGCAATAATGTCTCCAAAGGGGAAATTGGGAAGGGTTTATATTGTAGAAAAAATTGAACGTCCAAACAAGGAAACATAGTCAATCAAACGTAAATAAGGAAAGAAGATCATTTAGAATCGATTTGAAACCCGACCTCAATTTGAGGTCTAAATCTCAATTTTTACAAAATCCCTAATTCTACCCAAAGCCCCGATTTCCACCGTGAAAATACTAGATTTTGGTTGAAAACTTATGAAATGTAACGAAACATTGAAAAAAATAGGTTAAAATCACTTACCAATGGATTGGGGAAGAAGATTTGTTTGAAAAATCGCCTCTAGGATTTTCTAGTTTTGAAATTTTGAAAAATGAACAAAAATTCTTGTTTTCCCTTCTTTTACCCAGTTGCAATTATCGCAATTGCGACACAGAGTTCGCAATTGCGATCAATTCCTCGAAAATACGAAGAGTCTCTAAGCCTGCTATCTTTGCAATTACGATGCATGAATCGCAAATGCGAGCCAAGGTCCTTCGCAAAAGCAAACTTCTGACCTGAAAATGTGAGTCTTCCTTGATCTGATTCCAGTCGCAAATGCAACAATATTCCCGCAAATGCAAACCATGCCCCCATCGCATTTGCAGGTTTCTCATCGCAAAAGTGAAGTTGAACCAGCCCTCTCCCTCTTTGCAAATGTGAGCCTGACTTCGCATTTGTGAGTCTCACATTTGCGATTAAGTCCTCGCAAATGCGAGATCTGTAGACCTGATGCACCAGCTATGTTTTCTAAGTCTAATCCATTCCATAACTTATCCAAAACTCACCCGAGCCCTCGGGGATCAAAACCAAATATGCACACAAGTTTAAATATATTATACGAACTTGCTCGCCAAATCGCCAAGATAACACCTAAAATAATGAATGAGCACCAAATCAAAAGAAATTTGCAAGAAAACTTTAAAACTTCTATTTTAACAATCGGACGCTCGAATCACGTCAAACCTATTTTATTTCTCACCAAATTTGACAAACAAGTCTTAGATATAGCAATGAACCTATACCGGGTTCCAGAGCTAAAATACAGACCCGGTATCAACAAATTCAAACATTGATCATACCTTCAGATTCATTAAGCCTTTAAACTTTCATATTTCAACAAAAAGGCGATAACTCGAGCTAGGGACTTCTGAATTTGATTCCGGGCATACGTCCAAGTCCCAAATCATGATACGGACCCATTGAGACCATCTAAATACAGATTCGAGTTCGTTTGCTCAAAAGTTTGACAAAATTCAACTAAAATGGGTTTTAAGGCAAAGATTTCATATTCTTATCGTTTTTTAACATAAAAGCTTTCTGGAAAAACATCTGGATTGTGCACGTACATCGAGGATAGCTAAAATATTACATCTCATACTTTTCTACATTGGATTTTTCATAATATAATTGACATAAGTTCGAGGACAAGACTATTTTTAAAGTTATAAGCATTTATGATATGTCAAACAAGTGATAAGTAAAGTCGTGAAGGTGAGATGGTAAACGAGTTGAAGGAAATGAGGTTGGTCGAAGTTTGATATTTTGAGAAAAAATACGGTCCAAACTATAATACCCCGTATTTATGGACTAATAATATACCACATGACCATGGTAGTAAGGTATATTAGTATTTAAGTGAATTGAGTGCTAGAATTAATTATATGTGTAGTTCGTTAATTGGAAGGTTGTAGTGTAAGAATATCAATTTATTAGGACTATGAATAAGTGGTTCATGGACATAATCCATGTGGGACGTGGATAAGTGGAAGTAAGTGTTATATATCTATACATGCAAAAATATGTGGTGTCATCACGTAGTGAAAGGTTGACCAGGGGATGATACGTATAAAGAGAAACTTTAATGGGCTTTCATATGGCATTAATTTGACCAAGGGTGGCACTAAATACTCATATATGAGTCATAGCACTTAAAGTGCATGATTTACACATGTAAAGTTTGGTGATGAGTCATTAATTTTGCACCTAGAGAATTACATGTGTAGAATGTAAAGGGGGTCTCTAATGTTAGTCGTGTAACATCCCGTGCTTTAGTGTTAGGATGAGTCGTAATAATCCATTTGAGCTTGAAGGGATTAAGTTCATTCATAAAGTTATAGAGGATTTGTGGGAATGTTATTGTAATACCCTGTAAGTTAACAACCTTGATACCGTTAAATACATTTTGATATGGTATTTACTTTGAGTGGAACATATCAAGGAGCATCAAGTGAGTAGTAAAAATTGTCATGTTGGTAGAAAGCTATGAAATATGGGACTAGTTATAAGTGGATAAGTGTCATTTATATGAATCCATTTGGAATCATGAGGATAAGGTGGGCTCATGGCTAATTTACTTTATAGGATCTATGGGTGGACACTTGGAATAAGTTGGTGGTATAATAATTACTACTATGTATGCCTTACTTCCACGTATTTCTTATCTTATCATAATATGAACTCTTATCTTTAAATGGGTACATAGGAAGGGGATTATCATCTTATATGTGTTATTGTATATTTTATTAGATGACCATGTGTCATCAATTAAGGAAAGATTTTATAGGGGAGGATCCCACGTGTAAGGAGGAGGAAGTAATATATATGTCATAGTATATTACTAAAGCTATATTTGGATAATTGGTGAGACAACATCTCCACATGTCACTATGAGAGAAAGTAACAAAGTGACGGAGCATTTAATGGGTAGTTAGTGGCATATTTGAAAAGAGCTTAGCTTTCTAGGTGGACCCCATGGTCCATAATCATGTGGCATCATTTGAGAGCTCACTTCTCTCTTATTTTGTATAACGCTAAGCAACTTTATGTCTTTCTCGATCTTTTCTTTTGTACAAACGAAATATAGCAACACTTTTAGCTAGGAGTTCATTCTTTTATTTGGGAAAATTCATACTTTGGTTTTGAGAATAAGTACTTTTGTATAAGGAAGCGTTGTCATCAACGTTCTCACTTTTGAGGATAATTCGTTATTCAAGTTTGATTCTTCATCTACGACCTTCTACGAGCTCGTATGAGCCATTAAGGTATGTTAAGGATATCCTTTTTTTCCTTCTGGCATGATCCCTACGATACAACGAAATGATCAAGCATGCAACTTTCATAAATGATTCTATTCTTATAAGTACTATGGTTGTCTATGTTCTTGATTCCCCATGTGTCCTATTATCATATCGTTTGTTCATAGGTCCTACGATATTCTGAGAGATCTTCTTGACTCGTTTTATTATGCATTGCATCCATTTATACATGTATATTGACATATGACCAGATGCCATTATGTTGACCCAAGTCACTGCATAGTTTTGAAGATTGACAAATGTCTGATCCGTTGAACCAGGTCCATCAGAGTACACATACTTGACCTGACGCATTTGCACATGAACCGTATATGCATAGGAGATGAATGCGATTGTGAAGTATCAATGAACAAAGAGAGTGTATCCTAATGCGAAAAGGTTGCAAATTAATAAGAGAATAGAAGTTGAATTCAGCAAGGACAGTAACGAAGGAAGAAAATTGAGCTTAATACGAACTCTTTCTCCCAGGAAGTGTTGTACCAGAACTGAACGACAAACTCAACAACTGACTCTATAAATAATTGAAGTATTCTTGCTTGAATGAAAAAAGCACAAAAGCAGAAATATATTAAGAATTGAAAGAGAAATTCCCAGAAATTTTACAAGCAGAATTACCGTGCGATACAAAGGCAACAGACCAGCTAGAAGAACCAGTTCCATCTGTTTGTCATTGAGTCTAGTTGGTTGTAGTAGGCGATTTAATATTGTATATTTTTAGCTTTCATAGAAGAAATTGTAATAGTTACACATTGTTCAAGTTAGAGTTAACTTGAAGCTTGTAGAAATTAGCTAGAGGGTAGTTACTACGAAGAGATTAGAGTTAGTACTAGGATTACAAAAGAGTTTATTTTGTAAGTCCGTTTGGCTCAGAGTTTTAGTGAAGAGTTTGAGCAAATCCTACTGAGGAGTAGGTCGTGGTTTTTTCACCTTTTGAGCCAGGTGTTTTCCACGTAAAAATCTCTGTACTTTTACTTTACTGCTTTTATGATTCCGCAACAGTAGAAGTTGGAACACCAAGAAGAACTAGGTTCTTCTAGAGAGACAGCACTCAAAAAATTGGATACCACACAAATTAACCTATCTTCTTGTGTGTATTGATGTCTAAAACATTAATTGGTATCATAGCAAGTTATCCTTGAAAGGATAACACCTTGGAGAAGATCAAGATGAGTGCACCACCTGGAAACTGGAGGGTCAATCAACTGCAAGGCCATTACTCTTCAATGGCCAGTATTACTCTTGGTGGAAGAACAGGATGAAGGATCACCTGATTGGAGAAGACTATGAACTCTGGGTCATATTCATTGATGGTCCTCTAGCCACCATGAAGAAGATTGCTGAAGGTGTAGAAGTACCATAGACTAGAGCTGACTGCACTGCTGAGGATCTGAAGAAATGGGAGAAGAATGCAAAGGCCAAAAAGTGGCTAGTGTGTGGACTCGGTCCAGATGAGTATAGCAGAATCCAAAGTTGCACCATTGCCAAAGATATCTGGGATACCTTGTAAGTAGCCCATGAAGAAACACCTCAGGTAAAAAGGTCTAGAGGTACTCTACTATACTCTCAGTATGAAAACTTCACTATGAAAGAAGGAGAGACTATCCAAGAGATGTACACAAGGTTCACAACCTTGATTAATGAACTGAAGTCTCTTGGAAGAGTCATTCTTGAAGAGGACAGGGTTGAGAACATCCTGAAAAGGGTCTTGCCTATTTCCTGGGAAAGCGAAATCACTGTTATCCAGGAATCCAAAAATATGGCAACCCTGAGATTGGATGAGCTGATTGGAAACCTCACTTCCTATGAACTCAGAAGGCAGACAATGAAGATGGATGGTCCAAAGAAGGACAGGAGTCTAGCACTAAGAATCACTGAGGGAGCAGATCTGGAGGAAGATGAAATGGCCATGATTACCAAAGAATTCAGAAACTTTCTCATGAGGAAGAAGGGCATCTCTAGAGGAGGAAACTACCACAAAGCAAAAGCTCCAGAAAGGCCAACAACGAGGGATGCTACAAATGTGGTAAGACTAACCATCACATCAAAAAATGTCCTCAGTGGGAATTAGAATGGAAAAAGGAGAGATATGAAAGAAGAAACAGGAAGAAGGAACTGGTCCAACCCAAGAAAACCACAACAAAGGCTATGGTTCCTGCTTGGGGGAAAGTTCATATGAGGAATCAGAAGATGGGGAGACTGAAGATCAGGCGCTCATGGCAATTGGAGAATCTGATGAGGAATCACATGAAGAACCAGAGGTAAGTATCTCCCATCTTAAAAACAAAATAAAGTTCCTATATAAGGAAAAAATCTCTGAGTTACTACTTGATTTCATATATGATTCTAAGAAAACAACCAAAGGGAAGGATCAACTCTCTACAGAATGTGAAATGCTAAAAGCAAAATTCATGAACCTGGAAATTAGACTTAGTGAATCTGAAAAGAAAAACACTATCTTGTTGAACCAGGTTGATCCACTTGAAACTGAGATTCTAGAACTAAAATCTGAAAACTTAAAGCTAAATCTAGGATCTAGTAAAAAGGTTGTTGATCATTCTCATATCATGTTAGAAGAAAACATGGGAAAACTAAAAGATAATATGTATGCCAAGGATGAACAGATAATAACTCTTAAAAAAGAACTTGGAAAAGTCAAACATGAATTAGATCGAACTTGTAAATGGAATAAATCCTCTAATGCCCTGATATGGCTTCAAGAGAATCATAGTAGCAACCGGAGAGGGATTGGCTCTGGAAGTCAATTTCCCAAGTGGAATCCGAAAAGCAAGTATCTCACTCTCCCTGAGAATAAAATCTGCACCCATTGTGGTAAGACTGGCCACTACAAAATTGACTGTATTGCAAAAGAGAAGGCCAGCCGAAGAAATGAGAGTTTTGTTAAAAAGAAAAATTGGCTACCAAATTAGGCTAGAAAAAGCTTGATTCATCCATTCTCTCATAGAAAAGGAACCAAACTAGTTTGGGTTCTTAAAACTAGCCCCTGATTCTTTTTGTAGTTTCAAGTGAGAGGAGGCAGCCAAATTTGGTATTTCGATAGTGGCTGATCAAAGCATATGACAGGGAACATGGAATAGTTCCTTTCACTTGAAAGTCTCAAAGGAGGAAATTTCTCCCTTGGAAACGGAAAGAAATGTGAAATTATTGAGGTTGGTAAGGTAGGTAAGGATGACACACGATCCATTGAACATGTGTATCTGATAGATGGCTTGAAATATAGCATGATCAGTGTATCACAACTGTGTGATAGAGGTAACTTGGTTGCCTTTACTTCCACAAAATGTTTTTTGATTAACCTGCTTACTGACAAGATTTTTTTGCAGGGAAAAAGAATGAATAACATCTATGTCATAGACTTGTCCACACTGTCTTAAAATGAACTCACTTTCCTAAGTGTGTTGGAGAGTGATCCACTCCTATGGCACAAAAGACTTGGTCACGCAAGTCTAAATCAGCTAAACAAATTAGTCTCTAAAGACTTAGTGG
>ML301205.1:0-20304 GCA_005239505.1 Nicotiana paniculata
AAATATTTAAATGTTATACTGTGTAAAATCACGGGGAGGGTCAAAAATTACATGTTTACAACCATTACATATCTCTTACCACCTCTGCTTAATGTTCTCATAGGACCGGTCACATAGGTCTATATGGACCAGTTCCATCGTCCTGGTGGTACTTAATATTTTCTTGCTTTTGAAAGATGATCTTACCTGCTTCCCCCTTGCACAAGCCTCACAAAATTTGTCTTCCTTGAAATTAATGTTAGGGTGACCTATCACTAGGTCCTTGGAGACTAGTTTGTTGAGTTGATTTAAACTAGCATGGCCAAGTATTTTGTTCCAAAGGAGGGGATCACTGTCCAGCACACTTAAACACGTTAGTTCATTTTCTGACAGAGTGGAAATATCTATGATATAGATATTATTCACTCTCTTTCCTTGCAAAACAATCTTGTCAGTGATAAGATTAATTACAAAACATTTTGTAGAAGTGAATGCAACCAGGTTATCTCTGTCACACAATTGTGACACACTGATTAGACTATATTTCAAGTCATCTATCAAGTAAACGTTCTCAATGGAACGTGTGTCATCCTTACCTACCTTACCAACCCCAATAATTTCACCTTTCTTCCCATTTCCAAAGGATACATTTCCTCCTTTGAGGTTTTCAAGTGAAAGGAACTGTTCCTTGTTCCCTGTCATGTGTTTTGAGCAGCCACTATCCATGTACCATATTTGACTACTCCCTTTCACTTGAACCTACAAAATAAAATCAGGGGTTAGTCTTAGGAACCCAAACTAGTTTGGGTCCCTTTCTATAAGAGAAAGGATGAATTAAGTCCCTTTTTTCCCAATTTGGTAACCAATTTTTCTTTCGAACAAAAATTTTATTCTTTTGACTGGCTTGCTCTTTTGCATTGTATTCAATTTTATAGTGACCAGTCTTACCACAGTGGGTACACATTTTGTTCTCAGGAAGATTAAGGTACTTGCTTTTGGGATCCCATTTAGGCAGTTGACTCCCAAAGCCAAGTCCTCTTCTGTTGCTACTGTGATTTTCCTGTAGCCATGTTAAAGCATCAGAGGATATATTCTATTTGCATGTTCTGTCCAGTTCATGCTTAACCTTACCAAGTTCCTCCTTCAACACTCTTATCTGTTCATCTTTCTTATACAACTCATCCTTTAGTCTGCCTACATTTTCTTCTAAGATGAGTTGAGAGTTGTCAGCTGTATTCTTACTGGTTCTTAGTTTCAGTTTTAAATTTTCAGATTTTAACTTTAGGACATTTGTTTCAAGTGGATGAAACTGGTTCTTCAGAGCAGTGTTTTCACTCACAGATTCACTTACTCTGAGTTCCAGGTTCTTACACTTTGCTTTTAACATTACACACTCCTTAGACAATTGTTCCTTCTCTTTATTTATTTCTTCAGAATCATCAATGAAGTCAAGTAATAATTCAAAGAGTTTTTCTTTGGATAGGAACTTAATCTTGTTTTTGAGATGAGATATACTTACCTCTGATTCCTCATCTGATTCACCAATTGCCATGAGTGCTTGCTCATCTCCATCTTCATCATCTGATTCTTCATCTGAACTTTCTCCCCAAGTAGCAACCATAGCTTTTGTTGATGTTGTATTTTTCTTGGGATGAACCAGTTCCTTCTTCCGGCTCCTTCGTTCAGATCTTTCCCTTTTCCATTCAACTTCCCACTGAGGACAATTCTTGATGTGATGATCAGTTTTTCCACATTTGTAGCATCCCTCGTTGGTGGGGTTTTCTGGTGCCTTTGCCTTGTTGTAGTTTCCACCTCTTGAGATGCCCTTTTTCCTAATGATATAGTTTCTGAATTCCTTGGTGATCATAGCCATTTCACCTTCCTTCATATCTGTTCCCTCAGTGATTCTCAGTGCCAAACTTCTTTCCTTCTTGGTAGCATCCATCTTCATTGTCTGCCTTCTAAGTTCATAGGCAGTGATATTTCCAATTAACTCATCCAATATGAGGGTTTCCATGTTCTTGGATTCCTGAATACCAGTGATCTTACTCTCCCAAGAGATTGGCAGAACCCTTGTCAAAATCTTTTCAACCTTGTCTTCTTCAAGAATAGTCCTTCCAAGAGATTTTAGTTCATTTGTTAGAGTAGTGAACCTAGTGTACATCTCTTGGATGGTCTCTCCTTCCTTCATAGAGAAATTCTCATATTGAGAATATAGTAATGTACCTCTGGATCTTTTCACTTGTGCAGTTCCCTCATGAGCCACTTGCAAAGTGTCCCAAATTTCCTTGGCAGTTGTGCAACTTTGAATTCTGCTGTACTCATTTGGACCAAGTCCACACACGAGCCACTTCTTGGCCTTGACATTCTTTTACCATTTTCTTAAGTCTTCCGCAGTGCAATAAGCTCCTGTCTTTTTGGCACATCTACTCCTTCAGCAGTCTTCTTCATGGTGGCAAATGACCGTTAGTGACTATGTCCCATAGTTCATAGTCTTCTCCAATTAAGTGATCCTTCATCCTGTTCTTCCACCAGGAGTAGTACTGGCCATTGAAAAGTAGTGGCCTAGTAGTTGATTGTCCTTCTTAGTTCCCAGGTGGTGCACTCATCTTGATCTTTTCCTAAGGTGTTAGCCTCTTCAAGGATAACCCGCTCTGATACCAATTGTTATTTATCTATGTCAATACCACACAAGAGGGGGGGGTGTGATTTGTGTGGTGACCAATTTTTGCGTGCAGTAGTTATAGAAGGACAAGGTTCTTCTATGTGTTCCAACTCCTATAGTTTGCGGAATAATAATTGCAAAAAATAAAGGAACACAACAATTTTACGTGGAAAACACCTGGCTCAAAAGGTGAAAAAACTACGACCTACTTCCCAGTAGGATTTTCCCAAACTCTTCACTAAATCAATGAGCCAAACATTTACAAAATAAACTCTTTTGTAAACCTAAGGACTAACTATAATCCCCTTATGGCAAACTAGCCTCTAGCTATTTGCGACAACCTTCAAGTTAACTCTAACTTGAATACTCAATACCTATTACAGATGCTTCTAGATAAAGCTGAAAGATACACTTTGTAATCACCTACTACAAATAAACTAGACTAAAAGACAACATATGGAATCGGTTCTTCTAGCTGGTTCAAGTAGCTTTAGAATCACACATGAAATTCTCACACGAATTGCTTACAAAATTGCTTTGGTAATTTTGTTCTCAATTCTTGTTTTGCTTCTATGTTTGTGCGCACCTGTTCAATAAGAACACTTGACAATATATAGGATCAGTAGAAAAGGAGATATACTAGAATTCAGATGCAACTCTTCCTTGGTGGAAGGGTTCTAGTTGATCTCAACTCCCTAGATCCTCTTCTATCTTGATTCTGTCCTTACTGAATAAGGAGTCCATCTCCCAATCAATTTGCAACCTTTTCGATCAGGAGATATATCTTCAGAGCACTAATTGTGCTTATATCCTGTTTGTGATCACCTCACGTGCCATTAACTCTGCATGTCTATGTCTCCAGTGATGGACCTTGTTCAACTCTGAGTTCATTTGTCAATCTTCAAAACCATTCAGCTTCTTGATCCAACTGTAGACGCGTAATTTTTGACCTCCCCGAGATATTATACTTTTTAGCGTTTAAATATTTAGTTTAGGCCTAATATCACAATTTTTACAAGTTTGGACTATTTTACTTTATTTTTTAAGCACACAAATTGAAAATTACAAAAATAGTTCCATATTTCTCTATTTAATTCTCATATTAAGTATTTTTAGAAAGATAATATCTTAACCCATTTTTATTTTTGTATAATATTGAAAAAATACTAAAAATAGTTTTGCAATATAATATTATTTATTTCGATTAATTAGAATTAGTTCTATATTTTATACTATAAATTTTATATCATTTTTAGAAGGAAAAGTGAGTTTTGAGTTGTTTTATCTCATTTTAGTCTTTGGCCCAATATTGAAGCCCAATACTCTCTATTCACACCAAGAAATCGTAAACACCTTAATCTTATAAAGAACTTGCTATATTTGGAAAATACCTAGACCTAATCTCCCTAGAAAATTCTTACCCTTAGGCGTTTCTTCTTCTTCCTTCAACCTCACACACTCCCAATAGACCCTTAAACCCCCTAGCCGCCAGTCATCCCCCTCCCACCAGCCGTCGACTCCTGCCCCCATTTCCGGAGAACCAGCCGTCGAACTTGACAACCGGTGGATCCGGTCGTTCACCCACGACCTCCATTCCCCTCAACTCCTTCCTCATCTTTCTCTCACAGATTCATAGACAAGATATTCGAATCCCGCCGAAAGAGGTGAGTCTCGCCGGAAATGCGACCTACAGTGACGAGTGGAAACTCTATCCCCTTAAACTGGAGGGACAGTAGCCGCCTTCCTCCTTTACTCCTCTCTCTACTGTCTCAAACGCCATGGACGCTGCTTAAAGCTCTAAAACTAGTCTGTGAACGGCTCACTTCCTTCTCAATCGAACTCCAGCCTACTTTCAAGGTCTAAAAGCTTGCTTAAGTCTAGATTCGAGATTGCTAGCCGGAGAATGCCATTTCCGACGATCTTGTGTTTCCAGAATTTCGAGTTGGGAATTCTCTGTTCCTCACTTAAGTTCTTGTCAAAGCCGAGATGGTTCCCAGTCTAGTGAGTACCGTTTGTGAGGTTTGCCGATCGAAATCTGCGGTCGCACATTCGTCAGCTCGTTTCAAGATTTATTAACTGTTCTTTTAATACAGTTTTCAAGAGTGTGCAACAGTAAAGGTACACTTTTTAAACCTTATTTCATTTCATCTCTTATTCTAGTTTGGTGAAGGAATTAATTTTGTTTGGCATTCTGTTATGTTGGTTTGGTGGCATTTGCACTCTTTGCATTATCTGGTTAAGATTCTTAAATCGTGATACTGTTTGGTTAAGTTTCTTAAATGGTGACAACAAATAGGATAATCTGATATTTCAAAGCAACCTTGACTTATATGCTAAAAGCTCTGCAGCTCACTGAATGTTTTAGGCGTACTCTAAATTAATCAAATCCTCGTGATTATGTACACGTTCGCGTGCCATAGTTATGAATTTTTTATCGAAGTATGCAATTTCGGCCAAACATTTCTTAAATAATAGGCGTGACAAATTAGTACACCTACACGTGACATGATTTAAATGCCGATTTTCAAAATAAAATCAAGGTACGCGTTCACGCGGTTTTGGAGTTTTTCTTAAATAAATAAGCGTGACAAATTGTGTACACGTACACGTGACATGATTTAAGCGTTGACTTTAAAAATAAAACCAAGATAAACGTTCGCGTGACTTTGTAAAATAATTTTAGTATTAACTAAGGGCTATTAGTTATGTACACGTACATGTGACATGATTTTTAGCACACTAAATTAAACGGGTATACGTACGCATAACTCGCATTAAGGTAATCCTTTTAGATAAATCAAATAACTAAAAGCGGTAAATGTAAAAATGCACAAAGGTATAAAATCAGTAATTAAACAATTTATGCCAAGTTTAATCATTAAGCGACCGTGCTAGAACCACGGAACTCGGGGAATGCCTAACACCTTCTCCAGGGTTAACAGAATTTCTTACTCGGATTTCTGGTTCGCAGACAATTTAAACAGAGTCAAAATTTTCTCGATTTGGGACTAAAATAAAATGGTGACTTGGGACACCATAAATATTCCAAGTGACGACTCTGAATAAAATAAATCCCAAAGTCGAATAATGTCACTTAAAGTGGAAAAACTCCCTTATTACCCTTACTGGGTGGAAAAGGAGGTGTGACAGCTCTGGCGACTCCGCTGGGGAATGAACCCAGAATCTCTGGTTCAGGGTTCAAGAATTCGAGCTTGTTAATGTAATTTTTACTTGGCTTTTTTGATTGTTGATATTACTGCATTTTGTGGGCCTAATGTGCTAATTGTCACTCATTTACCTCTTTAATATTATTTGAACTGTATTTAAACTGTCTTCTTACGGCTCCCCTCTAAGTTTTCTAAAAATGGTGCACACATTCGCGTGACCCACTTTTCTGCTAGAGGTCGTACCAAATAAGAACGAGTATGGATCAACAACAAGGCGGGGTAGACTTTCGTGCTCCCGGTACGTTTCCCCCACCTCGGCTCGAGTTGTCCGCTCGGGTAAGCCAGGTCTAGAACACAACCCCGGGTTTAAACCTAGAATAACAAAACCTCATGCCGGATCCCTAGTAGGAACGATTATCTGCATCATGGGCATTGTGACTTAGGGGACTCAACACAGGGGTTGGTTCCGTCTAGGACAAGTGCACCTAAATAAAAAAAAACTATCTTGATGCATTTTATGTGCTGCATGTTGCATTTTTCAAGGGTAAAATGAGTCATTTGGCGGGCCAATGATTGTTGAGGGTAAATGAGAAAGAAAAGAGGGTTGAGTGTGAAAAGGAATCAAGTAGGGACCAATTATATTTTTCTTTTACAAATCTATTTATTTCATTATTTTTTTAAGAAAAAGACCAAAAAAAATGAAAATAAAAATCCAAAAAGATTTTGCACTTTCCCATCATTTTCCAAAAAAAAAAAAATCAAATAAGAAAAAAAGAAATTCCTAAAAGATTTTACATGTTTCATCATTTTTCAAAAAAAAAAGAAAGGAAAAAAGACAAAAAAGTATGTTTTTTTTTCAAATCAGTGTTTTATTTATTTATTATTCCTCGCGTATCCAATCTTCCCGAACTACGCATACCTGATTCTCGTCTTTCGGGGCGGGATACGTAGGCAGCCCACATAGGGACCGGTCTTCCTAGTGAGTCTTAGGTTCCTGGCTTCGGGGGGTCGTAGCCAAATCTTGCATATTTAGCCACATTTGACCACATATGTTGTTTTTGCAAAATAGAGTTGTTTTCTCAAAGTAGTTTGTTATTTAATGTATTAGAGATTTAAGTTCACAACAAGGTGTCATCTCAATTCTAAGTTCCATTCCTGTTAAATTTGCATGTCCAGCCACTTTTGGCCACATCGACCATTCTTGCAAAATGAGATCATTTTCGCAAAAATGGTCCAATGACCCATGTTCTTAGAATCTTGAGTATACAACTATGTGTCATATTACTTTAAGTCTCATCCTTGTTGAATTTGCATCTCTAGCTGCGTTTGGCCACATCGGCCATTTTTGCAAAATGGGTCACTTTTGCAAAGTAATTTCTAGGGCCATGATCGTTGGGAGTTTGAAGTCATATAAGCCTTAGTGAAATATGTTCATGCCTTTGAGGTCACTTTTTTTGAGTTTTCACTAGTAGTCACCCTTGATCATGTAAGCCATTTTTGCAAAAAATAACCCAATTGTGTTTGCATGGCTAAATTGGAAGTATTATGGTCTCACACATGTCTTGAATCACTAACTCTATTTGATATTATTTTTCCCATTCAGGTATGGATCTATTTGTTAGAGTTTGAGCATGAAAAATACCCAGGACCATTTTAGTCGAGATCATGCACACAAGAGCTGCTTGAAGAAAGTTTTCATTTTTGAGTCTATTTTATGTTGTCTTTTAATTTTTAGTTTTTACAGTAGTTCGAGTTTGCTAGTCTAGCCGAGTTTGTCGAGTCTTTTGTTATTGTATTCTTGATTCCGTATTCAATACAAAGTTTGTAAATGAAAAATCCAAAAAACATTCTTGTTTTTTTAGTTTATTTTATCCATCACTTCTCCTGAATTACGTAATGATCTGATTCATGCGGCGTCATGATACGTAGGCAATCCACATAGGATTCGATCATAACCATAAGAAAAAAAAATCAAAGAGAGAAAGAAAATTAAGAAATCGAGTGAAAGGAAATAATGGCAAAACAAGAGAGGAAAAACAAGTTCAAAATAAGAGGGAGGCCACAAAAAATAGTGATTGGGAAAGGTTTTGGAGTGAAAGAAAAGAGAGAGAAGAGGAAAGCGCGAAAAGCAAAGAGTTAGCTAAAAGCTGGGATGAAGCATGCAACCGTTTAAATGCATGATTAGAAACTTTAACTGTCTAGGTGCATTGCATCCCAAATGTGCGGTTGCCTATTTGTTAAATCTTTTAACGCTGACAAGTTTGCTGTTGTCATTGAGTTCAGGTAGGTAGTTAGTTTGTTTGGCATTCTGGCAACCCACCCGTACAACACCAGGTCTAAAGACAAGTTGAGCATGGCTGGCAAAGAGCTGGATGCAAGTGTTATTGATCCGTCAAGGGAGGGAGAAGAGTCTGATGTTAATCTGAAAGAAGAGTTACATAAGTTGAAACACCAAATGGCAGATATGTACCTAGGATGGATGAAGGGGAATCCACCATCATCATACCCCGCTAACCCTGCTTTCATCCCACCACTAGCTTAATCCCAAGAACCTCCCACTGTTGACTCATCTCCGCAACATCCACCAGGCTTCCACCATTACCACCACTATCAGGGCACCACTTCCCAAACCACACAAGCACCACCAGCCAAACCAATCCCATACCCCCCTCCACCGGCCACCCCTGTTTTCATAGCACCCCCGCCCGCTACACTCCATCGATCCTCCAGTGAGCCATTGTTCCATACCCAAGATAACCAATAGTATCCCCAGATCCTACTTTCAAGGCCCCCGACCGTTACTCCCACACTCCTCGTTTTGGCCTCCCTGTCGAGAATGAGAAACCACCTAAAAACCTAGAGCAGGAGGAGATGTTCAGGGAGGTAAGAAGCCTGGAACAATCGTTCAGAAACATGTAGGGATTGGGAGGCCAGGTGAGCGTAGACTACAAAGATCTATGTTTATTCCCCGATGTTCAGCTGCCTGTGGGATTCAAAATGCCTAAATTTGACCTATATGACGGGCACAGAGACCCAATGGCCCATTTGAGGGGATTCTGTAGTAAAATGAGAGGAGTCGGTGGGAAAAATGAATTACTGATGGCATACTTTAGCCAGAGTCTGAGTGGCGCGGCATTGGAGTGGTACACTCGTCAGGATCATAGCAGATGGTATACTTGGGACTATTTGGCCCAAGAATTCGCTAGTCATTTCCAATACAACATCAAGATTGTTCCAGATCGTTTGTCCTTGACTAAGATTGAGAAGAAGCCTAGTGAAAGTTTTAGGGAATACGAATTTCGCTAGAGAGAACAAGGGGCAAGAGTTAAGCCCCTGATGGAGGAAAACGAAATGGTGGAATACTTTTTGCAGGCTCTGGAGCCTACTTACTTTGGCCATCTGATATCGGCCATAGTTAAGTCTTTCAATGAGGTAGTAAATATGGGTGGCATGGTAGAGGAAGGGCTTAAATCAAGCAAAATCATGAGCTACTCGGCCATCAAAGCAACCACCCAAGCCATTTAGAATGGTATCAGAGGAGTGATTGGAAAGAAGAATAAGAAAGAAGATATGGCCACAGTTGATTCAGGATCATGGTTTGGACCGAGGGGCCCGTCACCCCATTATACCCAGCCTCGAACCCATCACCGAGCCTACCCCCAAACTCCATATAATCCACCCCAACATTACTTCCCATCACCAGACCCTCAAATTTCTGTCCACCACGCCCAGTCATACACTCAACCTCCTTCCTATTCACAATGGCATGCCCCAACCCCACAAAACACCTACCCAGCTCCACAAAATGCTTACCCCCCGTGAGCCTATCAAAATCCTGTCGGCCCAAGTTTTCAGCCCAAACCAGTGTTCAGAAATGAGAGGTTGCAGCGGAAGAAAACTTTCACTCCGTTAAGGGAGTTTTATACCAGTTTATTCCAGAGATTGAGGCAGTTGGATGTGCTGAGGCCCATTGAGTCGAAATTGCCAAACCCTCCTCCAAAGAATCTTGATTACTCCTTGAGCTGTGCCTACTGTTCTGATACTACGGGACATGACACGGAGAAGTGTTGGCATCTGAAAAATGCCATCCAGGAGCTCATCGACGCCAACCAGATTGTAGTCCAAACTCAGAGGCACCCAACATCAATCAAAACCCATTGCCAACCCATGATGAAACCAACATGATCGAGATAGTACATAAGGAGGGGGAACTCAAGAAGCCCTCACAGTCCATCATGATGATTCGGTCTAGTGAGGTCAAGCCAGTAAGAAAACCAACGATTGAAGGATCAGTGAACAAGTTGAGCACGACAAACAGTGAGTCGTCTATGGTAGTTGAGAAAAGATCCCCAAGTAATGCTGTAGCAAAGAAAGATGAGTCAAAGGTGGTCGTGCCTGGGTTGGTGAGTAAGCCTATCATAATTGTAAGGGTGCTCGAACGGACCCTGTCATCATCAAACCTGTGACCCAGTTGCCGGTAGTCAACACCAAGGCTATCCCATGGAGCTACGAATGGGTGATAGTGACCTATAAGGGAAAGGAAGTGAAAGAAGAAGTCAATGAAGCCCATGGATTAACTCGTTCGGGGAGATGCTTTGCCCCGGAAGAGTTAAGAAAAGCTAAAACATCCAGAGATAACCCAGTTCTAGTAAAGAAAGCAGTCACTGAACAAGAAGCAGAGGAGTTTTTGAGAAAAATGAAGGTACAAGATTACTCCATCGTGGAGCAGCTGAGAAAGACGCCTGCTCAGATTTACCTGCTATCATTATTGATCCATTCAGATGAGCATTGTCGGGCCCTGATGAAAATTTTGAACGAGGTTCATGTCCCCGACAAAATCTCAATGAACCATCTGGAAAAGATCGCCAACAAAATATTTGAGGTGAACAGGATCACCTTCTCTGATGACGAGTTGCCCGTGGAAGGAACTGAACACAACAAAGCTCTCTATCTTACGGTAAAATGTGAAGATTCTGTGGTCACCAAGGTATTAGCTGACAATGGCTCCGGTGCAAACATTTGCCCTCTCTCTACTTTGAACAAGTTAAAAGTTGATAATGAGAGGATTCACAAGAACAACATATGCGTCCGAGGTTTTGACGGTGGAGGAGAAGACTCGGTTGGTGACATAGTGCTTGAGTTGACAATAGGACCGGTGGAGTTCACCATGGAATTCCAGGTATTGGATGTAGCCGTCTCTTACAATTTGCTGTTAGGTCGGACGTGGATACACGCCGCCAAAGCAGTCCCGTTCTCTTTGAACTAGATGGTCAAGTTTGAGTGGGACAGACAGGAGATCGTCGTGCATGGTGAGGAGAATTTGTGTGCTCACAGTGATACCTATGTCCCGTTTACTGAGGCCGAAGAAGACAAAGGGCCTTGGATCTATCAAGTTTCTGAAACAATGTTGGCCGAGAAGGTTCCAGAAGGGGAATGTATTCTAACTCCAAAGATAGCCTCTGCATCCGTCATGGTGGCCTCTGAAATGCTAAAAAATGGCTTTGTGCCAGGTAAAGGTCTGGGTGCATCCTTGCAGGGTATCGTACAACCAGTGCCCTCCCTGAAAATTTGGGTATGTTCGGTCTTGGATTCAAACCCACAATGACAGATGTGAAAAGGGCTAAAAGGTTGAAACAGAAGGCGAGGGCACTTCCGAAGCCTATCCTGCGTCTCTCCAAGTCCTTTGTCAAGCCCGGTGCCAGGAAACGCCCAGTGTCAACAGTTCCAAGTCCTGTGGTGACATTGATAAAGAGTTAATTAAACGGTTCCAGAGTTTGTTTGAGGATGTCAACATGGTAGAAGTCGGAGGAGGGTCCAGCAAAGCAGACGTGCAGTTTTTCGGGTCGAATGTAAAGCTTAACAATTGGAAGGCAACTCCTCTCCCTACTCGGAAGGAGACTTGGTAGTTTGTTTTGGTTTCCTTTCTATCTGGGTTATTCCCGGGTTGTGACCCAGATTTTTATTTTTTGTTGATGTACAAACCTTTTTATCCTTTATTTTCATTGAAATGCAATTTCCCTTTTCCATCTTTCCTGATAGTTCTTATTTTTGTTTTCTTTTCTTCTCTGTACAGTTCTTTTTTATGTTGGTTTCAATGACATGAAATGCATGAGGAATCTTCGGCCCAATATTAAAAGTCAATCTAATTCTAAAAATAATAATCCAAGAAATAGAGTAGGATGATGAAACAGAATATGATGAGGATGAAGCATTTGAGGAAATTAGCAAGGAACTAAATCATTTTGAATAAAAACCCAAGCCTAATTTGAATAAAATGGAAGCAATCAATTTAGGAGATCCAGATAATGTCAGAGAAACCAAGATAAGTGTCCATCTTGAACCACAAATCAGGGAAGAATTAATCAAAGCATTGTTTGAATATAAGGATATTTTTGCATGGTCGTATGATGACATGCCAGGCTTGAGTACCGATTTGGTGGTCCATAAATTGCCAATTGACCCGGCATTCCCTCCCGTCAAGCAGAAGCTGAGAAAGTTAAAAAATGACATGAGTGTGAAGATTAAGGAAGAAATCACAAAGCAGTTGGACGCAAAGGTCATTCGAGTCGCACGATATCCCATTTGGTTAGCTAATGTTGTGCCGATGCCAAAGAAGGATGGAAAGACCAGGGTGTGCGTTGATTACCGTGATCTCAATAAATCAAGACCGAAGGATAATTTTCCATTGCCAAATATCCACATTCTGATTGACAACTGTGCCAAGCACGAGATCGTGTCTTTCGTGGATTGCTATGCTTGATACCACAAAATTTTGATGGAAAAGGAGGTGTGACAACTATGGCGAATCTGCTGGGGATGACGAGGGGTTGAGAGAGACGAACTGGGTTCTGGGTCTGGGGGTGGAGTGTGGTTAGGACAGTTAAATGGTTTAGGGGAAATCAGTTCAATCATGAAGCAATGAAACAAGTTTTGAAGATGAATATTTGAAGGAAATAGTTAAAGATTTGGACGTTTTGAGATCATTTAAAGCCCGAATTGTGTAAAACTGGGGCAGATAGTTTGGGAAGTTAAAAGGATTACAAGAAATTGTTACAAAAAGAGTGCGTCCCAGAAAATTTGAAGCAACTCCGTAAAATATGACATCTACATCTACTAGAGTTCAAACATGTTGCCTTGGCATTATTCCTCTCATTTGGCCTCAACTTTAACTGAACTCTCCTCTATACATCATAGTCTTGTAAAGCAGAACTAAATTGTCTAACATTTTCAAAGACCATTCACAGTTGAAAAATAATTTTCTTACAGTTAGGGTCAAAGTTGACCTTCTACTGTACCTTCTTGGAGGAAGGTTCTGCACCTCATTATCTTCATCTACATCATCATCATCAGTAGTATCCTCAGTTCCTGGATCTGAAATGTCTAGGTACTGCTCATCTTCTCCCAATTTGCCAGCATATTTAGCAGTTTTGTACTTGTAAATGACTACTAGGCCACTAGGTAGCTCATCTACATTAACATCACTAGATCTCTCTTTGTAATTATTTTGATTTACTTTAGTCAGTCTAGCAGCAACAAGGTCAGCTTCTATATCACTTCTCTCTCTAACAACATCCTCATCAGCATCATAAAGTGACTCATCTATATCCTCATCAGTAGAAACGCCCTCATATTCAACATCCTCACTCTCAGAATTACTCTCAAATTCATCACAATCTGAATCAATGGCTAGATGAAAGTTGTAGAACTCATCTTCATCCTCAGTAGACTCTTCTATATCAGCAGCCCTCCCTTTACCCTTCCCCTCAGTGAAACAATCACTATTTATATCAGTGGTAGGTGAATTTGTTGCCCTAACATTAGCTCTACTTCTTTGCCTTTGTGGCACCTCATTAAATCCAGTTGTTTGGTCATATGGAATATCACTAGGGTCTACACCACTATTTAACATTTCATCCAATTCAATATAACACATGGTATATTAACTGTGTGACATAAATAAACATCAACAGAGTTCCCATCATGAAGGTCTTTGCAGAGTTCTAACACATCAACATCATACTTAATAAATCAAAATGCTCCTTTTTATTGACTTGACATGCAAATTTCTCCACACCTAAGTACCCCATAACATTTGCTTATTTACTGAATTGAATAACATCCAGTTTATCAGTGTTAGTAGTTCCAATAGTAGGCTATGTTATATCATTTTCATACCTCATTAATGGGCCAACTACCAGTTGTCCCTGATGGTGAAATTATAATTTCACAAGAACAGTCATCCTGACTCATTACACCTATGAAAATAAGATAAGATAAGTCCAAATCAGTAACATATTCAAAATAAAAAGACAATATTGTCTGAACATGTCTTTGAAAAACAACAAGCAAATATGGGAAAAGAACCCTAGCTTTATCACTTTAGGATATAAATAAAAAGCCCTAATTTTGTAACCTTATATGCCAAATCAGTCACGGGACCGACAAAATTTAGAGAAAAAAATAAGAATTTAGTGTGTTATTTCAAAAAGCCCTAATTTTAAACCCTAATAACATAAGAACCATTGCATGCATACAAAACATATCTAGCGTTTCTTAAACATCAATAACGCATAAAAAGACAAGAAAACAACCAAATTTCATGAAAATACTACAATCGGACCTTGAATGAATTCTACGTTTCTGTGAAGGAGAAATTGACAGTACACGAACCTAACAGATTCTTGTTTTGGGACCTCTTTTTAAAGAAAAATAACATAATGTACAGATGATATAATAGGTGGAAAATCATATGACAATCGTTCACTCTATTTGAGCAATGAGAGAGAGACGACTGAAAATGAAAAAAAACTGATAATGTTTTAGGATCTTTAGGTAAAAAAAGAATGAAAATTGGAAAATAGTCGGTGCTTAGTGTATTTTCGCGCCATACACGTGGTAGGTTTTAATTGGTTTTTTACTGACTGGATTGCGAAGTTTGTGAAATTGTAATGCACGTGCTATGATTCAACTGTCGAATGTGTTTATTATTTAACTTATTCTCGAGTTGAAGTGTTCATATGAAAATTTTGAAATTTTCTTTACCGGCATGACAATCGAATACAAGTTCAAGTGGCCTGGAGGCCTTTTTGCCAAAAATGAATTACTACTTATCACAAATGGACGATTCGTAATTAAGAGTAAGGAGGCTATACGAGGTATCAATACAGATTATGTAACACTTTTTTTTTTATTTATTGAAAAAAATGATATATTTTTATATTAAATATAAGTATAATACAAAGTGTGGAAATTTACGGCCCCCTACATGTACTTGAAGTGAATTATTTTTGAGATTTTTTCTTTCCTATACGTTATGAAACCTTATTACGAAAATTGTTTCAGTTTTGAAAATTACTCGCACTAATAAGGTTTGTTTATAATTTATATACAATTCATTATTAGTGCTTTAAATTAGAGGATTAAGTTACTCCCTTGGCTAAATTTATAAGCTGGTTAAACTAGTTTATAAGCACTTTTTTAATAAGAATTTGGTAAAATTAAAAGTGCTTATAAGCTTAATGCTTATTAAGTCAAAATAAGTCAAAAGTCATTGCATTGTACGGATAATTTTTATGTTCAGGCGTTTCATTGCATTGTACAAATAATTTGTGTTTAAATATTATAAATCGTGTAATGAAAATAAATTCTCAACTGCGTAGATATTCTAAAATAGCTTTTAAAATTTAATAATTCCACTCTCACAACGGATACACAATTTACACATACACACACTTAATTAGAAATTGGAAAAAATGAAGGTGACCAAGATTATATTTATGTCCATGTATTTGGGTGCCTTGAAGAGTTTTTAAAGTATAGTGTTTGAAGAGGAAAAGAGGATTAATCGAAATCGTAGAAAGGAACATTGCTAGTAGAGAGACATATTTAGAGAGAAACAATATCGATAGAATTAAGAAAATTTGTGTCCAAAAGAATTACATGCCTATAAATATGATAGAGTAAACCTTATGATACACGTGCTTATTAACACTCCAGAAAGCATGGGTCAAAGACTTACATTTACAAGACAAACCCATTATTAGGGTACTTTCTCATTACTCTTTCGATCAAAAGATAAAAATAGAAATTCTAAGTTTTTTTTTTGAAAAACAAAGATACTCATTAAAATTAGCTAGGGTTTTGCACCGATAATATGTTCATTACATAAGCCACTACTAGCCAAAACAATGCCATGCAAGGCACTTTCATTACCCAGTGCTGCTAAATGCTCGCACTGGTTAGTAAAACAAGTTTTTACATACATATACCCCTCCTGATCCTTGTGGTAGGCTGTTTTGACAAGTTCAGGAGGTAAAACTAGAACATTTAGTTTATCATAACTATTATCCAAGAGAGCAGCTTTTGCCAAGTGATGAGCAACCATATTCCCTTCGCGGAAGCTATGCTTCATTGTGATTTTCCCTTGCCTGGATGCCTTGTTCGTTAACCACCTGCATTCATCAATTAAGTTGTTGTAGGTTGGGTAGTCATCATGAAGAAGACATATTACCTCTGTTGCATCAGTTTCAACTTCGACTGGGAATAAGTTTTCCCTGGTAACTAAGTGTAGTGCATGCCGAAAAGCTAGAAGTTCCACCTGGATTGATGAAGTTGCATGTATTTTCTGGTTGTAGCCTATCCTCCACTGACCAGTATAATCTCTAATGACTCCACTTATACCACCTTGAAGAGAGCTGCTTGTGAAAGCACCATCCGTATTAATTTTAAGCCAACCCCTAGGGGGAGGTTGCCATCTGACCTTAATACTGATATTTTTGTTGTAGGTGTGAATCCTTGATGTCATGAAGATACTCCATTGTTTGGTCCAGTACCCTTTTCTTGTTAACCAGGGTGCTAGTGTTGTTTTGGTTGTTATGGTTTCTATTAATCCAAATGGCCCAGAGGGCAAAAGGAAGAGTGTCTTCCCAACTTAGGTACTTGTTAATATATGTAGGCCCGATTGTTTTTAATAGTTCTAGCCAGTTATTAGCGAGCAATTGGTTACTAATGTTTACTCCCATTTCTTCCCAAAAGAATTTGCTATAGTGCATTCCCAGAAGATATGGAAGATAGACTCAATGGTGTCTTTGCATATAGGGAAATTAGGGTTTATGTTAACACCAATTGTGGCTAGATAACCCCTTGTGGGCAATCTGTTGTGGTATAGCTTCCACATTAAAAATTTGATCTTATTGGGACACTTGAGGTCCCAAATCCAATTAAAGGAGAGGGTATGGGGTTTTGGATCATCAATTAGCATATAGGAGGAGGCTGTTGAAAATATTCCGCTTGGGCTAAGATCCCAAATAAGTGAGTTAGGTGCATGGATGTGTCCCTTGGTGCTTAGTGAAAGAATACTATTTTTGATGAATTTAGGGATATAAAAAGATATTTTACTTAAGTCACATTCCTTATTTTCCTTAATAGGATGAATGGTTAATTTATCCTCATCACGATCTAGCGGACCAATAACATGATTACAGAGACTTATGATACTGGGAATCCACTGTGCATGCCAAATATTCAAGTGAGTGTGAGTATCTATTGGCCACCTAATACCTTTATTACACATCATACAACCTTTTAGAAGACTATTCCAAGTATTAGAGTATCCAGTAATTATTTTCCTATTTCCATATATACTAGTTAATACTTGGGCCCAAAGGGAGGTTGTGTTATTTAAAATTCTCCATGCCAATCTAGTGAGAAGGGCCATATTTTTTTTATTTTGCCCTTTTAATACAAAGGCCCCCATTAGGCACAGTATTAGTCACTGTATTCCATCCAATGAGGTGTATTTTCTTCTTCTCCCTAGTAGTTCCCCAAAGGAAATTACGTTGAATTTTATCTATTTCCTGAAGAGTTTTTGCAGGGACTAGACAAATTTGCATAAGATGATTGGGTAGAGTATTTAGAGTTGATTTTATTAACGTAAATCTCCCCTCCATACTTAACCAGCGTGCATTCCAAATGTTTAATTTAGCACGCATTCTATCAAGGAGAGGCTAGTAGTCCTTGTGCCTAGGGTATTTTTTTGACATTGGGAAACCCAAGTACGTGCCAAAAGCTTGGCTAATCTTAATACCAAAAGATTTAGATGCCATTTCTCTAATATGTTGGCTACAACTTCTAGGCATGATTAATTTAGATTTTCTTTGTTTATACAAAGACCTGACATATTACTAAAACTATCCATTTGTTTGCAGATAGTATCAGTAGTTTTGGAATTGGCTTCGCCCATTAAAGTTAGGTCATCCATAAAAATCAAATGGGATAGAGGGGGGGGGGGANTATCCATGCACAAGATGAATATGTATGGTGACATGGGGTCACCTTGTCTAATGTCTGTTGATGGGGTGAATTCTTTTGTTTTGTTCCCATTAACTAGGATGGAAATAGAACTAGTGGTAATACAACTCATAATTAGGATGGAAATTTAAAGAATTTTAGAGTTCGATATATGTAGGACCATTCTAGTTTATCGAAAGCTTTTTCCAAGTCAAGTTTTAGTATAAATTTGGGTTTACCTTTCTTAAGGTTGAATTTTTTAAAAATCTCCTGGATGATTAGGGCATTATCACAAGCACGTCTATTTTTGAGGAAGCTAGCTTGTTCCCTATTGATTAAATGGTTAAGATAAGGTTTAATTCTATTAGCAGTTACTTTAGAAATTGTAACGATCCGACCAGTCGTTTTGAGTTCTAGCGCGTCGTTAAACGGGTTGAAGTCGTGAGCAGCTCCGTTTTAGGTATTAGGACCCGTGGGCATGGTCGGAATTGAATTCCAAGAAGTTTAGAATTTATTTGGAAAGAAAATTCTCATTTCAGAAGCCTTAAGTTGGAGAAATCAATTAAGATTGCAATTTTGAGTAGACGATCTCCGAATCAGGATTTTGAATGTTCCAGCAGGTTCGTATGATAATTTTGAACTTGGGTGTATGTCCGGATCGGGTTTTGGATAACCCGGGAGTGTTTCGACGTATATTATGGAAGTTAGCATTTAGAAGGATTTTATGAATTTGGGGTTGAATTGCATATCAGTAGGTTGATGTTCGTTTGGGATTTTGAGTCTGGGAATAGCTCCGTATGGTGATTCTGGAATTGGGAGCGTGATCGGAAGTGAATTTGGATGTCCACAGGTCATTTTGGAGTCATTTGGCTAAAGATAGAAATTTGAAGGTTTTTGCGAAATTCGGTCGGAAGTGGAAGTTTTGATATCGAGGTCGGAATGCGATTCAAGTTGGAGCACGTCCGTAATGTTAAATATGACTTGTGTGCAAAATTTGAGATCAATCGCGCGTGATTTGATAGGTTTCGACATCGGATGTAGAAGTTTGAAATTCTAAGTTCTTAAGGAACTGGATTTGAGTGCGATTCATGGTTTCAGCATTGTTTAATGTGATCTGAGGGCTCGAGCAAGTCCGTGTCATGTCTTGGAATAGTTTAGTATAATTGGACGGGGTCCCGGGGGCCTCGGGTGGATTCCGGGTGGTTAATGGATCAAAGTTGAAGTTGGAAGAAGGGCTGAACTGCTGCCATCTGGTGGAACCGCACATGTGAAGCTTGGACCGCAGGTGCGGAGCTGTAGGTGCGACTTGGGAGTCGCAGGTGCGAGTTTGGGATTGGCTTGGCTTGGCTGGGAACCGCAGGTGCGATGGATATTCTGCACATGCGAAGCCACAGGTGCGGGAAGTAGGGCGCAAGTGTGATTTGGCTGGAGATGAGGGAAACCGCAGGCGCAGGTGAGTTGGTCGCATCTCCGGGATCGCATGTGCGGAAAATGGGCCTGGGCAGATTGTTTTTAAGCGAGAATTTGGTTCATTGTCTTCATTTTCTTTATGGGATAGGCGATTTTGGAGAGCTTTCAAAGGAGATTTCACCAAGCATCAAGAGGTAAGTAAATTCCTCCCGTTTTTGAATTTAATACGAGATATTACATATATTTGGTAGTAGAAATTGAGGAAAATTTTGGAAATATTGAAGAAACCTAGAATTATGGGAATTCGGATTTTAGCCACGAATTGAGCATGCATATTAGATTAAATTGTATATTTGAGTTAGTAACACTATGCGTAGGGTATATCTTCGAGAAATTTTGGATTTCTGGGCACGTGGGCCTGAGGGCATTTTAGTGATTTCACTGAGCGGAGTTTGGTAAGTATATGATTTGGAATTGCTGAAAATATTAGAGTATATTTTCATTGGCTTTTCGTTGTTTGGATAGTTTCGGAGCGTTGTGCGACGTTTGGGGTCATCGGAAGGGCTTGGAGGCCGGTTAAGGAATTTCGAAGCAAAGTAAGTCTCCTTTCTATCTTTGTGAGGGGGAGTCGTCCCCCTAGGTGAATTAATTCAGTATATGCTATTATCTTCGGCGGCTACGTACGCACGAGGTGTCGGGAGTCAGTGCGTAGCTACTATTATGCCATGTCCAGGTAGCCTAGGACCCACTAGCATGCTTCATGTGTGTACCTGTAACCCTGCATGTGTTATTAAA
>MDKI01213501.1:0-29205 GCA_005239505.1 Nicotiana paniculata
TTTTCTGTTTCTTCTAACAGTTCTTCTGATTTTCTGAGTTTTAACACAGAAGCGATAACAGGGGTGTAGGTTATTTATAAATGGTAGAAAGTGCATGTTTTGAGTGTGTTTGTGTATTAATTCTTGTGTGACTTGTGTTCGTTCACACTATTTTTAAAGTTAAAATATGCTCATTACATGTTTCTTATGTGTAGGAACGAATTTGCGCGGAAAGGATCAAATACGAGCAAAATTGGCAAAAGAAAAGCTGAAGAGAGAAACCTGGGACAGCGAAGCGAACTAGACCGGGATCGGAGCAGAAGAAATCAGCTTCTCCGATCCGAATTAGGAGAAGTCAAACTCGCCCATCTCAACCCTACTTCATATAAATATGATAGTTAGCCATTTTTTTTAAGGAAAGGAAACTTTGGGGAAGCAAGAACACACTTGAAGCAAGGAGAATGATTCAACTTTATATTTTTCCCTCTTTCTTCCTCTTTTTCTCATTATTGGTTATGAATCCTAGTATTGTAGTTTTGCATACTATTATGAATAGTTAATTTATTTTCTAAGGTTCTGATGGAACCTTTTGTAGGATAAATTCTTATTATGTTTATATATCATTGAGCCGTTGGATTTCTCTACTTGTTCAACTACGTGTTTATTAATATTGATTGAATGACCATCAATTGATTGTGCCTATTTAGTGTGTATTGCTTGAGAAAGGGTACGCATTTAGGTAGTCGTTGAACAACATCACTCCTAACATATGTGAGAAATCAAATATGGAGAGTTTAAAGGCGGGATTAGAAATAACAAAACCTTGGTACGATCGTAGTGAACAATGAATTAGTGCCAGCTAGCGCAAATTCGAAAGAATATGTCTAGTAAATTGTGTTAATTGTTCGAAAAAGAATTACAACACCCGAAGTACTCACGATCGGTAGAGAATAATTAGGCAAAATTATAGAAGACGTAAGGGGAATACTTCCGACAATTGGAGAAATCATAACTCTAGACCTCCTTAATTTAGTCTCCAACCCTTAGTATCTTTAATTGTTAATTCACTCCTTTAGACATAAGAATCTTTATATTTATATCCTAGGAATTGTTCGAGCTTGTCTTCTTGGTGATAGTGAACAGTCGTAGCTAAACTTTGATTTTCTGTGAGATTCGACTATAGACTTGTAAACCAATTTATATTTACAATAACCGCTTAGTCCTTTTTACAAGGCATAATTAGGTTCGATCAGTAATATATTAATTAGATAAGCTACTATTTGGAATACAAATGACCAAAAGGATTTAGGGAGTGAAGTAGTGTGTAACAAGGCGAGACACGTTTCTACTAGGTGTCGATGATGGCGCTCAGCAGTGTGGTGGTGTTTGAAGGTGATTAATAATACCATAAGATTGAAATTACTTTTTAAGAGCAATATACTCCCCTCCCCCATCAGTGTAAATGGACTGATTTTTTAACATTAAAAGTAGTTTAAACCAATTTTTGAAATGTAAGGAAAATGGTGTAAACTTTAGATTTTACTTTTAATGTGTATGGCCATGTATATTTGGTAAAATGATCAACAAAGATTATGTAATAACGAAAATCATTTATTGATTGCACAGAATACAAAAGTTTAAGAGGTCTAGAATTTGAAAGAGTTGGATGAACCAAAAGATAAACGCGGGCTTTTATTACACACTTGCAAGGATGGCAAACAACCTATGTAATAGAAAAAACAGGTAAATTAAGTCTAGATAAAATAAAATTAAACACTTTAGAATTTGGGTGTCCAAGACTTAGAAACTGGTCTTTGAGTAGAATCTCCCCCGTGAATTGATCCAGTGGCGCACAGTTCGAAAATCGGCGGATAATGCACCCCTTCTCCACTTAAATACCAAGCATTCTGTCTGTGGCAGAGTTTTAATACGTGACATACGTCTAACTAAATTCACACATCAAGAAAAGTGTTTTCCAGCTTAACCTGCTATCATCCAGGACAACACCTGTATATCGCGATGACGAATGGAGAAGCAACATTATATGTTGAAATAAACCAATACACACTGCCCATAACAATAGAATATGCAGAAAGGGAAAAGAAATGGATAAACTAGAGGAGATTCTATTATGTCAAGAGAGTAGAGAAAAACATAAGATTAAAGCAGAGGTATTACAACATCACATAAAACTCATACAGCTGTTAACCCATAGAAGGCTAGATCAATCACAAACTGAACTTTGGAGGCGATGGTTCTCCGACAGCTCAGGGTTCTCCTTACGCTTTAGTCTTGTAGCGGTTATATATACATGGTGACAACACTTGGATGTTGCTGAGCTGAGATAAAGACGTGGTGCCTTGGTAAATTTTGAATTTCACCAGCCCATTAGTGTTCTTTTAACCTTCTCCAAGATTTCAGTTCGAGCTCGCTTGCTGGCTAACGGATACTCTGGGCTTTCATCCAAAAGGAACCTATAAACTTCCCACTGCCGCTCTGCTGTTGAATGCCTTGCAATTTCAGCCTGCAAACCAATTCGGAATGTACACATTATGGGAACTAGGGATAAGATACAATTAACACTTCAGTCACAGCTATGGAAGTAAAAACGTTTATGAAGGCTAATTTGAGCATTTGGCACTTACCGAGAAAATACAGATCCCAAGCTTTTTTAAGGCAAATGTGACATCATAGAAGACACGCGGCCTTCCCTTTCCAGATAACTCAACAGGATTGGCAACCAATAGTTCTGTATCTGGGCCACGACTAGCGACAGTGACTCTCAGTGGATGAAGCATCTCTTCCTTCAAGCGAGAGCACAAAGATGCTTGGTTTTCATCATCTAGAATCTTTTTCCCATCTGTTCCCTGGATAAATAGGTCTATGGTGCGATAGCCCTTTGCGGAAGACAAGATTCTTCCAAAAGCAATCTAGACGTTGAAATAACAAGCACATATGTTAAATGTCATAAAAGTAAGGCAATAGGAAAGAAATTCCTAACTAGAACCACCAATAAAAATTAAAGATATGAAGTACAGACGATGTCATTCTTTATATGGTCCTAATTTTTTTTTCCTTTGTGGACAATGTAGACAGAAATTTGAATCCACCTCAACCATCGGAAGTGTTTTGCTTACAACACAATTTGATTCGAGAGAACAGGAAATCACTACACAGTTACCAAAATATATGGTACCTGAATATCACAGTCCTTTGAAGTCCTCAAAATGTCATAGATGAGGCCCTTTTGATCAACACATTGTATTTGAAGCAAGGTATGGACTGGGCTCAATAAGTTATCCACTGTGATGGTTGCCTTCTTTAAGTTTGCCGTATCAGAAGAAGAGGACGTAGGAACTGCTTCCTTAGACAATTCACAACTAAACAGTTCTTCTGCAACTTCTTGTGGAAGAGAAGAGAATCCTTGCTGAACTTCGCATTCAGGCCCTGCCAACTGAAGTTCACAGCTAATGCAGTATTCTCCCAAAACATCACTTAGATGTTCACATGTCTCATCTCGTCTTTGTTTCGTGTGCAGCAAATCCCTAATATGGCAACAGAACACCAAGCAGAAATGTAAAAGAAATTACCACATAACAGGCAATTATTGATAACCTTTAATGCCTTAGTTTTTCCTCATCTGATGGGGAGGAGATGAATACCAACCACATTAGTAATGGCCCAACAGTTAAATTATATGGTGGAAATGAAGTTTGAATAGCCAAAAGGATGAGCAAGAGACAAATCAGAGTATTCTACCAAAAAACATGTCAATATATTAGCGCATAACTTAGCGCAGGTTTTGTGGAACAAAAGTTACATCCATAATCTTTTTCCATAGTCAAATAATGTGGTTGCTGCGAGATTTTATATATATTCTTTTAAATAATCTGGCTGCTGTAAGATACTATATTATGAAACTGATATCAAGCGGGCAGCACCATCAATCATTCAGTCATCAGTAACTGTTTGGTTTACTGGCCAAGAGGCTTGCAAAATTAATTAAGTACTTCTAATACTTAGAAATAAGATTTAATTAACTACATTGACTTAAAAATTTGCATGACCCTGTGAATTTTGTTTCTTGATGCCTCAATCCCAAACTAGTTCAGATCGCCTATATGATCCCTCTAATCCAGTTTGCTCTACCCGGACCCATTGCATTCCTGAGAACAAGAATCAAATTACTGCTACCATGGTCCATGTTTGTCTTCAATATCTGATATCTTACAGAGTTAGAGTTGGTTCAGTGTACAAGTGTAAGAGAGCACAATACTTGAAATTGAGTTTGACCTTGTAGTTTTTTGACCTCGTAGTTATACCTTAGTGGTGGTAGGTTTAATTAATAATGGTGTTAAAGAAGAGTTGTTCAGTCCAAATAGTCAAGTCATTGTGGTTCCACCATCAGCTAAGGCGCTCGGACACGGGTGCGGATATAGAGGTCGGATCCTTCGAGATGTAAATTCTAAGATTCGTGAATAGGATCCTAGTATGGATACGGGTGAGGATCAGATCCGGCTAAAAATAATCCAAAAATATCTCTAAATTATGACAAAATTTTGTGAATACTCAAGTTAGCTTGTAAAGTATGGATTTCTTTTCTATTCTCAAGTTGTAGATATGTAAAGCATTGATTTCCTACATAAGGTATGCTATTTTCTTCATATTTACCCTAGTTTTGGTTTTGATTTCGGGAATCAAATTGTATCTCGTCTCGAATTTATCCATATGTCGTGGTCAAAGTACCCAAAATTGTTTGACCAAATCCGGTACGGATTCCATACCTTGTCGACGCGTGCAACACCTAAACTGCCATGTCGGAGCAACTTAGACCATCAGATATGTATTAGCTAATGGGATTAGAAGACTAGCATCAATAGCAATGCAGCAAGGCCACAAAATATAAAATCTTATATTAAGTAGAGAACCAAAAGCTGATTAGGTTGAAAATCAAAGGTGCCTTAAACATGTCAAGAACTTCAAGGACTTACATGTCATCTGTTAAGAAGAAGAGATCCAAAACTTTGTCATCTGGTGTTGTCATAACTTTTAC
Source organism: Nicotiana paniculata (assembly GCA_005239505.1). Lineage (NCBI taxonomy): Eukaryota > Viridiplantae > Streptophyta > Magnoliopsida > Solanales > Solanaceae > Nicotiana > Nicotiana paniculata. The sequence continues at coordinate 5,033 of MDKI01213501.1, forward strand.
TCTTTGAATGGTTAGCTCGAGCTCGCAAAGGACCTTGGTAACATCTAAAAAGCACAATAACCACATAAGAATTTTATAAAGCCATGTGCAAGTAAAAAAGGCACAAAATTTTTTAGATGCATTTATACTTACCATGTAGCAACCCTTTCCTGTCTAGGCAAAAAACCTTCAATAGGTAAACGGTAGGACGTGGGGAACAAGTGGGCTGTTGGCTTAAGTAATAAGGAATCATGCATGATGGACATGCAGACATAAGCCTGTTTTTCAAGCTTGCCCAATCAACTTTTAGCCAGCTTGGACGTGGGACAACCCATAGTACTATGTAACACCATTTCCCATCGGTGGCAAAATCTGTATTAATTTATACATCAATGTCATACAACATATCGTCAAGGTGTAAAATTTAATGGAGCTATCCAACATTTTGTCAGTGAAAAGCAAGAAATTGAAGCTACATGTATACTTGAGAACTTTTAAGTTTGATTAAAAGATGTGTTCTGACATTTTGTGGCAAGTAGTTCTTTCATCACGGGATTTTCCAAATTTTCGACATTGGATACGAGCCGGGCAATCTTAAAGACGTCAAGTACGTTTAGAGAGATAATTCAACTTGGAAGCAATTAACATGATGCTAATTAAGGTATCTTTTATGTTTTCTCTCTTCTTCCACCAACAGCTTTAGCTTAACATGGAGTAACAGACGTAGATTGGGAAGTAAGATAAGCAGCTTATCCATTATCAAATATTCCACTTTATGCTGATGGGTCAGAAGATTAAACAACCTAACTCCAAAACTCTACACAAAAAGCTGAACCTTTTTGGCTGCCAAGTCAGCACTTAAATACTCCATTGTCCGTTCTATATGGCACATTTTACTTTCTAGTCTGTCCCAAAAGAACTTCACAGTCTATCTATATTTTTATCGATATTTAACATTAAACTTCTCATTTTACCTTTAATGAAATGGTAATACTCATCCAAATATCTATTAGCTTGTTTTAGACAATAAGTTTCAAAAGTCGGTCTTTATTTTTTAACTCTACCCTCACTCAAATAGCATCACATAAAACGGATAACATAGAGTGAACGAAACATTTAACTCTATGCTCAATCAAACACCATCACATAAAATGGAATGAACGGAGTAGTAAAAATGTAGCTTAGGTTTCATACAACCAAAGATACTAATTTGAGATCGAAAGCATATCTGAATTATATTAAACGAAATAAATGTTCAAATAATTCAAGAAATCAGAATCTTTTGGAAGACATGACAACAAAAATAAAAATAGCTGACCTCCGCGGTTTACATAGAGTCCGAATTCAAGAACGATACGACAGAGGTCACATCCAAGCCCAGCTTTATCGGGGCAATTCACGGTGATAACAGTCGGGTCACCCGATTTCACACCCGGTTCCATCAAAACGACGTCGTCCCATGCCATCCCCATTTCTCCGGCCAGAATTTTACCGGCACCGGCGGCTGAATTTGAGGAGTTCCACGGCCAGAATTCACCGGTACCGGCGGCTGAATTAGAGAAATTAACCGGGCGAATTCATAAATCTAAGGAAGATTGAAGCCCTAAAAGACAAATCCACACCGCCCCTATTTTACAAACAATCGGTGGTTTATTTCAGCTGAAATTGTCGATGTTGTTGATGAAGAGGTTGTGTTCGGTCAGAAATGGGTCCCACAGCCACATCGTAACCACTTTGGCATTTTTCAGAGTAGTAATAAAATACTAATTTCTAGGATTCGTTATACGTACTGAACCACAATATATGAAAAAATTTAAGAAAGATTTTTGAAAATATGTTAATTATTAGTAATGATACGTACTTATTACTTATTTGCCTTTAAATATTAGATCCTTCCTTTATGGACGTATGATAAGTTGGAAAGATAAAAAGGCCAAACACATGGCCCCTCAAATTTGTCGTCGCTTTTCACTTTGATATTTTTTCTTGACTATGGTTCATCTAAACCTCAAAATAAGGGCACTATTGTGCCACTTAGACACAAAAATCATCCGGCTAACTGTGCGTGGGAATCACTCAGACATAGCGCGTGAGGGGTCTAAAAAATGCTGACATGAACTATTCTAACAGTAAAAAATCCTACCCACGTTATCTTTTAACTCATTTAACCCCTTTCTCCATTGTTATGATCTCCCAATCCCTAAAAAAAGTCATAATTTATCTCCATTTCAATTGAGCTAAATTGTTCATCAAGAACTGAAAATCGACGCTTTTTTTTTTTCAATTTGAAGAACTCCATCGTCCTTAATCGAATTATTTACATAATCTTTCTTGCTACATCTCTTAAATTCTGTTAGAACAATGTCCCAAGATACCAAAATTGTTGAGTACTGTCGATGTGGTCGTCCATGTGAACTGAAAATTTCATGGAGGATGCTAACCCAGGAAGAAGGTACTTTGTATGCAAAAATTGAAAAAGTAAGCCTATTCCTCAACAAATTCTTTATAAGAATTTTCTGCCATTGATATATATATATATATATATATATATATATATATATATATATATATATATATATATTTTTTTTTTTCTTTGAAGGACAATGGGGGATGTAAATATTTAAGATGGTTCGAGGACGAGTTTCATGAGCAAGCGAATAGAGTTAGATGGGGCTTGTTGAAGAGAGTGAAGGCATTTGATCAAGAGAGAGATCGAGCAAAAAAATGGAGGAACACAGTGATATTTGTTATTTGTTGTTTGTTGTTTGTTGTTGTTGTGGCGTTAATGATATGACTTTATTCATGTTCTTGTTCCTGTTGATGGACTGAACCAAGATTCTGGGATAACTAGGCGAGTTAACTAGGGATAAATTTGTGTAATCTGGGAAAATGTTCTTGTTCTACTTTTGTTCATTGCTGTTGTACTAGGGATCATATTTGTGTAATCGATTCTCCAAAATCAATGCAATTTATCTTTGTTTCTGCCTTTAAAAATAGTTTTTTGCCTTACTTGCTTTAAATTGGTGTTGCAAATATTGTATGTAGAGAAGTAATGGAAAAAATAAGTGCAACCTATTACTAAAATTGAACAATTCTGCCAACAACTAATAAAATTGAAGTAATGAACACTCCTGTCAAAGGCTATTAAAATTGAAGCAATAATCCGTTCTGTGAAAAGCTACTAAACCTAAAGTAATGAACACTTATGCCAATAGCTACTAAAACTGATGTAATGAACAATTCATAGAAAATTCAAGGCCTGTTGCATATCATATCAACAGTAATCAATAATTCATTACAAAAGTTACTTAGTGCAACAACTCAAAGGAGTTCAACATTGATGTTTTTACCAAAAAAAGTGTTGCACTTTACATAGAAGTGCAACATAAACCAATCAAAAAGTGTTGCATATTACACCAAAGTTCTACATATTACAAAATAAGAGTTGCCTATTACATTAAACTTGAATTAAACTACTGATGGTCACTATTTCTTTTTGGCTAGCTTATCCATGATTACTTGAGTTGAATATTGAGATGGTGCACTCATTTGCTGCACTTTTGCCCCAACTTGGTTCCTTCTGCTTGCACTCATTTGATGCAGTTGCGAAGTACTAATTGCATCTCTCCCATTCCATCTAAGTTCTGGCAGCCTAATTTCATCATCAAGATTCACATCTGTGCTGCTCCTTACTCTAGTCCCATGGTTGACAACCCTTTCACTTGACAAACCAGGTTGCAATTGACATACATAAGAAATCTAATCAGAAAGCTAAGTAACTTGGATATAATAACTATAAATACTGTCAGAAATCAGCCTTAAGTAAATCAGAAACCTTACTCCTTCCAGTCTCTGTGTTGGTGTAGCATCCAAAGCCAACAGTTCTTCCCTTTTTTCCTCCTGAAGCAGTAGATGAATTTGATGGTTCCCTTCCCCTTTTCCCAGCAGAAGAAGATCCACCTCTTGCTGCTTTTGGTTTTGGTGCTCTTCCCCTGGGAGCAGTTTGAGGGAGTGCATCTGGAAATGCACCTTTTGTAGGTCTAATAGCTGCACTTGGTTCTTTTGCTCTTTTCTTGGGAACAATTGGGGGTCTGCCATCAGATACTGAACTCTTTTGAGTTGGTTGACTTGATTGAGTTCCTTGTGATTCTGGTCTACTTGAAGACCCTCCAGGTGCACTCGAAAATGAATAGATACACACAGTTAATTTAAGCTTAAAATATTAATAGAAAGCTAGATAAAAACATATCATATATGCTTTACTCTATATGTTTTATTGTTGTGGCCAACTTGATGACAATGTGAACATGTCATCTTGACTCCTTTTTTGGACAACTTTCCCCATTTCTTCTTAGGTTCATTCTTGTCCTTCCTTCTGTTTTTCTGGAGCTTTCCTGGCATTGGTTTTGGGGCTGGTGGTTCAATGGTAGGACTATTACCCTCAAGTCACATATTCAAGTTAGGAATTGGTTGAATGAATAAGCCCTCAGAAATATTTCCTTTGTATACCAATGCTCCACAGGGTGATCTGGATCATCTTGTAAGTGATAGTATGCACACACAACATGTTCACATGGGATTCCTCTCAACCTCCAAAGTCTACAACTACAAATCTTCATCCTTGTGTCAACAATAAACCTCAAATCTCCTTTTGACCTCAAACCCATCCTGCCCATTCCAGATAACTTGACACTCCATAGCCAATTCCTTATTTTCTTCTAAGGTTAGCCTAGCCGTATGTGATATGTCTGAAATCCAAGTTTCAGCAAATTTTATCATATCAACTTGTCTAGCCATTATCTTATGCCTAATCTCCTCTAATATGGTAGCAATGCTTTGGTGCCTAGCAGCCAATATCCATGAGTTAAATGTCTCACATATGTTATTCTCCACTATGTCACACCTGGAATGTTCTTGGAAGAATGCCCTGCACCATACCTCTCTTGGGTACTTCATCATATCTTCACAGATTGTGCTGCCAAGTTTCCTCATGTTTGCAACTTCACTGTTGTACTTAAACACATAACTGGCCTTTGCAACCCTCCAGAATTGTTTCCTCTTTTCTTCTCCCTTCCATTTCTTAGACCAGTTAGAACATACGTGCCTTGCACACATTCTTTGTTCAGCCATAGGTAATAAGTCCTTAACTGCTATCAAAAGACCCTGCAAAACAGTATATACAAACAGCAAATACATACAACATTAGAAGCTAACTATGAATCAAAACAGTATATTGAAAACAATATATACAAAACAGTTCACCTTTTGCATATCAGACATTACTGTTAAGCCATGTCCTTCACCAAGTTGCAAATCTTCTTTCAAGTGATTGAGGAACCAACTCCATGAATGTTTAGTTTCATGTGTATAACAACCCAATCAATAGGAAACATTTGTTGGTTCCCATTTCTTCCAACAACCACTAGTAATTCACCCCTGCAACTTCCCTTTAGAAAACAACCATCCAAACCAATGATGTTCCTACACCCTTCTAACCAACCTTTCTTGAGTGCATCAAAACATACATATAAGTACTGAAATAGGTTCTTGCCAAGCTCAGACTCTCTGTCAATTTTCACAAAACAAGAGCTGCCAGGATTGGTTTCCCTAATACTGTCAGCATAATCACAAAGTCTTGCAAACTCCATCTTCCAATCACCTATAAACTTTCTGAGAACAATCTGTTTGGCTCTATAAGCTATAGTTCTGCCAATATACAATCCCAAATTTTCCCTAACTAGTTCTTGAATTTCCCAGAGTCTCATATAAGGAGCAACAGTAAGTTCTTTCTTGAATGTGTTATCAATGTATTTTGAATTACACATCTTGTTGGTGTTTAGTGGTTGACATTTATGTACATGATGGTACTTCTTGATCATGAAGTCACCAGAATCTCTATCAACACTATCATACAACTCCCATTTGCATTTTTTTTATTTACACTTCACCCTTACCCTACCCTTCTCATTTGGTCTAAGCTTTAGCTGAACTTTATACTCTATTACATAATCAGGCACTGCCTTTCTAAACTCTGCAACATTCTTAAATATCATGCCCAACTCAAAAATTTCTACTTCACAGTCAGTGTCATATCTAACTTTTGTGCTCTTTCTTCTACTTAGAAGGTCAACACCAGACTGAAAATCAACCTCTACCTCCTCATCATTATCATCACTGCCACAATCAGAACTATTAATGAACTCCTCATTACCTCCTAATCTGCCAACATATTTCCCTTTTTTGTTAATTCCTATATCTTCAAAACCTCTATCAATTCCAGCTTCTCCTACAGGCACACTAGCAGTTTCAGGTTGTTTCTTCCTTCTGGTAGCATTCGTTTTAGTTCTCCTCTCATTTCTAAAGGTAGCCTCATCATCAACTTCACTATCATCCTCATCGGGAAGTTCTCCAAGATCAGATTCACTACTAGCTACCTCTTCTTCATTAGCCCCTTCTCCCCCATTCAGGTTCTCTACACTATCAACTTCATCTTCTAAATTTACACCACTAGCAGCAGCCCCTACCCCACCACTAGCAGCAGCCCCTTCACTAACATCCTCATCAAGAAGTTCTCCAAGTTCAGAGTCACCTAAATTGTCATGTGGAGGCTGTTCACTTGGGTGTGGTCCATTTATATTGATTTCACCATCTTCTATTGTTGCCCTAGTTGGATTATTAATTGTGTTGTTACTTTCTTGAACAGCCTCTGGCCCACATAAATACCCAATTGGGACCGCCACTATCAGGAACTACCTCAATAACATGTGAAATGTATAAGTCTAAAATACCATCCTTCCAGTAACAAACAATATTATATAGTTGTTCATCATTTTCAATCAAGGCAAATTCTTTGGACCTAGGGTTAAAGACATAAAACCCCCCAACAGTTGCATAACCCAAAGCCGTTGTGTAATATTGAAGTTCAATCAAGGAGAAATGGTCTTTGACAATAGTAAATTCATTTACCTCTAAATTAGTGACATATTTCGCACCTGGAGATTCGGTAAAGATTCCACCATGGTGAAAGCAGACAAGAATGAATTTGTCTACTGACATGATTTTCACCTAAACAAAAAAAGGCACCACGTGAGCACATTCAGCAAGATTCGACAAAAAGAAAAGAAAAAACCTAATTTTGTATCTACAGTTCCCAAAAACACCATTACTAACAAAAAAATCCTAATAAATAACTAAAATTTCCATAAAATATTAACTCAAGACATACCAGTAAAAGAGTGATTTGATCTCTTCCTTGACCTTCTTGTTTATGGAGCAATTGATTTTTGAAGAAGAAGAAAGATAGAGGGAGTCGGTAAATGAGAATTAGGGTTTTTACTTTAGATGTAAGAAATAAAGGTAATTAAATGGGTTGGTGTTTTACCCGATCTGTTGAGTTGGATTTACCCGGTACACGTAGATCTTACGTGGACAATAACTCCACATGTAAGAAATGTATTCGTCAGCTATTACATGTTATCAACGCTTATGTACACGCGCTTGACTTAAAGTGGCCCGGGTGATTTTTGTGTCTAAGTGGCACAATAGTGCCCTTGTTCTGGGGTTCAGATGGACCATAGTCAAGAAAAAGTGTCAAAGTGAAAAACAACGACAAGTTTAAGGGGCTGTCGATGTATTTGGCCAAGATAAAAAGAAGGTTATTCGAGGGTAAAAATAATAAGCACAAATTGAGAATATTAGATTCGAAATTTTTTTTAACTCGTCCTTTAAGAATATTCCACAAAATTGAAACCATGCAAAAAAATAAAATTATAACTGATTTCTATGCAGAGATGGCATTCACAAATCAAGAATATTAGATAAAAATGATAATACAATATAATTATTGTCTAATTTGTTATCGGTAATCTTATTTTTTGCTTGGCACTCAAATATATAGTCAGTCGCCTATTTCATGCAACCTAGCTCTATACACGAGATTATTAAATTTTGCAGAACAAAATTTTTGATAATTATTAACGATATTTAAGAATGTTACCCTTTAAAATACATATTCATTTTTGCTAGAAAGTTTACTTGAGATTATAATTTATCAACACTAACTAAGTTAGAATTAAAGTGTAATAGATTGGGTATTTATATTTGGCGTTATATTTTTCTTTTACCATAAAATTACAGAGAGAAAGATGTAACACAGTAATGGATGGTTGTTACGTATCGTTTCACAATGTATCGTATCCTACTATCGTATCGTACTGTATTGTATTGTAATGTATTGTTTGATAAATACAATGTTTGGATAGATTACGTCGTTTGTCATCGTTTCATAATATCACATATCAGCAATATGAAGAATAAACTTGCAATATTATAAAGAAAAACTATGATACAGGGTAAAATTACTATATAAAAAGTAGGGTAAATGATAAAATCAAATTATTAATAATAATAAAGGGTGGGATTGAGATAAAAAAGACAAGGTAACGACGCGACCACACCAAATCGATCGTTATATAAAGTGACACATTTCGTTGTTACTACGAATTTAACAATGTGATACAGTAAAATTTAAGTAACAATCAAAACAAACATCGTATTTAAAGTAACAATACGATACAACACCATGAGTAACAACCATTCAAATAAGGTGTTAGAAGTGTTACATGTGGAAATATTTTTTGACAGTGTCACATTTTTGGCTGTATGTATACATTAGAATTACAATACAAAATTTAATCAGTTCCAAATCAACTTCGCCTTGAGCAAAAATTTTGATTTCAAAATTATCTATGATTTTCAACAATCCAAAAATGAAAGTAAAGCTCATTTTAAAACAGCAACATCATTTTGCCATTAAAAACTGGTATTGCTGATTGTATTTCATACACCTTAAAAGAACCTATACTTAAATTTATTCATGATTTTAAGATATTATTTTTAAATCCGTGGATAATCTTTTCTTTTTCTTCTTTTTGTACATGGTCAATATCTTATATTCAACTTTTCCTTATCCTATATGCAAACCTGATTTTTCTAATAAGTGATAAGGAGGCATATGCAACTATTTTTAATTATCTTAATAAGATATGTATAAAAATATACTTTTCCCCATTAAGATAGATATATAATTATATATTATCAAAATTATTGAACGGATGTATCATGAATTCAACAACTAAGCAATCATAAAGTGGAGGTAGGTGCTCTACAAAAATCATTATAATTCTAACCATTGGGGCATTAATAAATTTTATCTTCTACTTTTTAACATGTTTTTTTAAAGACAAACTTAGAAACTCCTTACCTTTTTAAATAACTAAAAAAGAGAATTTGTTTAATTCAACTCAAACTAATTATAACTTCTCTAAACACACATATGTATGCATTAATCATAATAATCATCATCATCATCATAATAATAATAAATTATTATACCATTTACTATGCAATAGCCTCGATGAACATCTTATTAGGATCAAATAACATATAGATGTATTGCAAGTACATTATTTCCTACAAAATGTGAAGGATTTTTTTTTTCACCAATGAAAATGTGAAGGAAAATATTTTTGGCAGATTTAATCTAAGATTTTCGTAAAATTGACATAGTTAAATTTTCCCGGAAAGGTACGGGAAATAGTGAGATTTTTTTATTGCAGTGAGAAAAAGAAAGAGTTAATATGTTAAGTATTAAATTAATTTCCAGAACTCCAAGTCTCCAACAAGTGATTTGCTATTTGCTATTGCGATTTTATTTTGATGATTGAAGTTGACTTGCCTTTTGCCCATGTACCGTTAGAAGTGATGGTGCAATGAACCATCAAAGAATATGGTGCAGTTGATGAGACTGCTCTTTCCTTAACCAAATGTCTTGAGTTTAAGTTTTGGGTGTGAAAAAGTTCTTGATAGAAAGCGTTTCGACCCTACGCAGTGCGAATAAGAATATAGTCGGACTCCAATACGAATATCGGACACAAGATGAGAAACAAAAAAAAGAATGGTGCAATGGATTTGCAGCTTGTTTTTGTTGGAAGATAATTAAAACGTAGAATTAGGCAGCTGCTAATTAGTTAACAATTCAAATATGACACTCAAGAAGCTTTTAGACAAACCCAAGAGCAACCAAACTCTATTAGAGTCCTTAATATGGTAATTACGTCACAAAGTTGTTTAATTATACTGTCTAAAGTTGATTTTCTGATTTAAGTCCAAACTTGTCGGTTTTCAGAATTAAACAAGTTATAAATGTTCCTAAAGAAAGGGACCTTTCTATTATCTCATGCGTCTCAACAGATTTTAAGCAATATTAAAAAAAAAAATCTTAACAAATTCTTTGGAAAAGTTATTAACACAATTTCTGATGTGCGCTTCCAAAAGTTCTTCAGAAAGTTAGACAAAAATTCAACACATACATATGAAGATGTGTATAAAGCAGTGATAAACTAGTAGTGGCACCCTATATACGAAGTAGATTTTCATCGAATACAAAAATATACTCGATCTTCAAATACTGGGTTCGCCTCTATTTCTAGGCCACAAGTTAATTTGTAAAAAAAAATTAAATCATTATTCTATTAAATAAATTGATTCACGCCTTATCTTGATTATAGACTTTACATGAACCTTATCCTCGGATTGATTGTTGTAACCATGGCTAAGGGCGTGCATTAGTCCACGACGATTTGAGTAGAAACCCTACCCAAAAGCGCACACACAAAAGGGACAAATGAATAAGCTAAAGGAGAAGATAATTAAGTATGACATGAATCGAGTGGATCTAAATGCAACGTCAAAAAGATAATGCTGAGGCAACGATAAGTTGAAATTCAAGTTTGTGTTGTTGGCCTCTTCCAAAATAACTCATAGCGGCCTAGACAAACATTAATCCATGTACAATTTTATCTTATACTTTTCAATCTCACTTTATATATGTAATCTTGAATAGGATAAAATGTGTTCATATAAAATGCTCGCATAATAAAGTCACACGTGGAGCCAAAAGCTGAAGGCAATCAGATCCGAAGGCAACATTTTTGTTTGTTTCCGAAGAGAATGATGTTCATAAAGGCAAAGTAAATGACTGTCACCCGGGTAGCATTTAATGGAGAATATTCTATAACATTAAGTACGTAGTCCATTACAAAGAATATGACTTTCATTGCTTACCGTTACATGTTCTTCAATGGCCCCCATAACTGTCATTTAAGAGGGGCTTTATCTTATGACCTTGTTCCCTAGGAACAACTATAAATAGTGAGCTCAACAACCATTGTAAGGGGGAATACTGGGACAAGCTCATACTATACACTATTCAAATCAATTTGTATTTTATCTTCTTGCTTATTAATATGATTATTGCTGCCTACAGAAGTTCTGCTTCCGGAAGCAAGATTTTTGTTGTCTTATCTTGGTTTCATCGCTAAGTCTTATATTCTTTTTTAACTTATTTACTATTTTTGGGATCAAATCGATTCACTTGTCTATAAACCACGTATAAATTCAACAATATCGTTTTATGGGAACAGTTTGGCGCTCACCGTGGGACTTAGACAGTTGTGTAATTGAGTTGATCCTTGCATCTATTACTAACTTGTTTGATTCTTTGTTCTTAGGAAAAATCATAGAAAATGGCAGACAACGATGTCAGTATCGCACACAATGTTGAGGCCCAAGGAAATCAGGCTCAGCACGAAGATTCAATTAGTGATACCCACAATGAGTGAGATGAGGCCACACCTGTCCATGTCGGATAATATCCAAAACATGTTGAAGAGGAAACTCCTGATGATGCTGAAAAAGAGAACGTCGCTGAAACAGTAAGGATCCTGAGGGAGCAACAAAAAGTCATTATGGGCAACCTCTCACGACAAGATCAGGTCATGACAGATTTGAGGCAGGAGTTATCGGGTGCTTTCAACAATGTGAACGGATGAGGTCCAGTTCCTCCCGGTGCTCCCGCGAATCAAAAAACGCAGAGGGTCAACAATAACACCCGAGGAGCGAAGTCGGTTTAGGGCCGGGGGGAACGATAGCGGATCAGATAACAACATTGAGAATGATCCCTTTAAAACCAAACTTGTGCGGGTTATGGGGGAAACAAATGCTCGAATGGATCAAGTTTCAGGCATACCACCAGTGTTGAAATGACCTGACTCAAAGAAATACACCTAGTTACCGTTCAAACCAAGTATGCCACCTGAATTAGTTCCGAAGCGATTTAAAATGCCAGACGTGCCGAAGTATGACGGGACTTCGGATCCTTAGGAGCACATCACCACTTATACAACGGCGGCAAAAGGGGAACGATTTAGCTCCACACGATATTGATTCAATCTTATTGAAGAAGTTCAGGGAGACTCTCACGAAGGGGGCCCTGATATGGTATTCGCTCTTACCCGACCACTCAATAGAGTCCTTCGAGATGCTCGCGAATTCTTTTATCAAAGCCCATATCGGGGCCAAAAATGTACATGCCCGAAAGGCCGACATATTCAGGATTGCACAAGGAAAGTCTGAATTGCTACGGGAGTTCATGACCAGATTCCAGAAAGAAAGGATATTGCTCCCGGTCGTACCAGACGAATAGGCAGCTGAAGCATTTACTAAAGGGCTGAATCCGAGAAGTTGTGATGCTTCCCGAAAATTGAAAGAAAGTCCGCTCAAGTTCAAGGCAATAACATGGGCTGATGTTTGCAATCAGTACGATTCAAAGATAAGAATTGAGGATGATCAACTCGGTTTCCCGACATCAACCAAGGGTCGGTACTGGCATAAGAATAAGGAGAAATGAAAGGATGATTTCGACACAGATCGACGGTCTTCAAGAGGTCGGTTTTTCCTATGAACGGACCGAAGGACGCGGCAGGGGTTTTCGATCGACGGACAGGTTCGCTACCGATAAAAAGCTGATTAGGACTGGAATAACAGATCATTGCAGGACAAGGAGGTATCGGGTTCCTGAGACTCCTCCTACCCCAGGCTTTCCGAATATAACTTCAACATCAACGTAGTAGAGCTGGTGTCGGCTATGAGGAACATTAAGGAAGCACGGTTGCCAAAGCCAATAGATCTGATCCCAGTCAGAGGGATCCTATTTTGTGGTGAAAATACCATGGGACCAATGGCCACCGTACATGGGACTACTGACACTTGCGCGAGGAGGTGGAAACATTGCTGAGAACAACCATCTCAGAAAATTCTTAAGTGACTAGGCTAAAAATAATTGCGGTTGCAATCGTGATAATGTGGAATCCTCGAAAGTAGGAGAAAACCCTCGTCGTTTGAGGATCAACATGATTTTTAGGGGGGGGGGGGACGAGATTAATGGTGTGACATTTTTTACGACAAAAAAGATGAAGGTATCAATAACCCACATTAAGAGACTCCGGTAAGTCATTGAGGACGACATTACTTTAACAGAGGAAGATACAGATGGACTATTGTTTCCACACAACCATGCCTTGATAATCTCTCTTAATGTCTTAGATTTTAAAATTAAACATATTTTGGTGGACCCGAGAAGTTTGGCCAATATTATCCAGTGGAGAGTGCTGGAGCAAGTCAAGCTGATCGGAAGTATCATTTCGGCCACAAAAAATTCCTCGCTAGGTTCAATTTGCAAGTGTGACTACCTGAGAAGAGATTCTGCTGCCCACAAATGCCGAGAGGGTAATGAAGAGGAACCTTTTTGAAGTAGTAGATGGCTGTATGGGCTACAATATTATCCTGGGGAGACTGTGGTTGCATGAGATGAAGGTTGTGCCGTCAACATATCATCAATTACTGAAATTTCCAACTCACGAGGGGATTAAACTACAAGCCCAACCGGCAGCAAGGGAGATGAATGCAATATTAGATTCCAGTAGAAAAGGGAAGGAGCATCCATCATAGCAATTATAGGAACCGATGCTTGCTCCCGAGCCGAGCGAAGTCAACCAGGAGGAGGAGGAGGAGGAATCCTATCAGGTCTAAGAATTTCTAGGTACCAGAAGAAACGAATGTAATAAAATCCATAGTTGAAGAACTTGATCAAGTCGTATTGTTCAAAAAGTTCTTGGTGAGTAAGTTCCACTTAGAGACATGACTAAACGCCGAGCTCAGGTTTGGGTTTATCGAATTTCTTAAACTTAACGTTGATTGTTTTGCGTGGTCGCATGCGGATATGGATGGTATCCCCCCAAAAGTGGCCATGCACAAACTAAGCCTGGATCCTAACATCCCTCCGATAAGGTAGAAAAATCGTACTAATACTGAGGTCAGAAACAAATTCGTCAAAGAAGAGGTAACTCGTTTGCTTGATATAGGTTCTATCTGAGAGGTAAAGTATCCTGATTGTCTAGCTAACGCAGTAGTTCCAAAGAAGAAAAATAAATTTTGCATGTGTGTAGACTATAAGGATCTAAATAAGGCATGCCCAAAAGACTCGTTCCCATTGCCGAACATTGATCAAATGAATGATGCGAAGGCCGGGAACGAGTTAATAAGTTTTCTCGATGTTTACTCCTGGTAAAACCAAATCAAGATGAACCTGGAGGATCAGGAAAAAACTTCGTTCATAACGAACTTCGACACATATTGCTATAATATTGATGCCTTTCGGGCTAAAAAATGTTGGATCCACTTATCAATGGCTTGTAAACAAAATGGTTGAAAAGAAAACAGGTAAACCATGGAAGTTTACATAGATGATATGCTGGTTAAGTCTTTGAATGCAAGTGATCATCTTAAACACCTACAAGAAACCTTTGACATCCTAAGGAAGCACAACATGAAGCTTAACCCCAAGAAATGTGCATTCAGAGTCAGCTCCATTAAGTTCTTGGGGTTCCTGGTGTCTCAAAGGGGGATCGAAGTTAATCCCGATAAAATTAAATCCATCAAAGACATCCCTGGCTAACTATCAAGCGTAAAAGAGGTTCAAAGAAGCAGGTTCATTTTCGGTATTCAAAAAAATGTCATCACTTCTTTTCACTCCTCAAAAAGAAGAACCACTTCGAATGGACTCTGGAATGCCAGCAGGCTTTGAAGGAATTGAAAAGGTATTTATCGAGTCCGCCATTACTATCAAAATCGGAGGAAGGCGAATAACTACTAATTTACTTAGTGATCTCAAGGTAGAGGTAAATGTCATTTTAGTCCGCGAGGATGAAGGTACATAATCTCCTATTTATTATGTTAGTAAAATTCTAACGGGAGCAAAAACTCGTTACCCACATCTGGAAAAATGGCCTTTGCTTTCGTAGTCGCGGGTCAAAATCTTAGGCCTTATTTCCAATGTCATATGATAGCCTTGGTGACCACTTTTTCCCTACGGAATATCCTTCGTAAACCTGAACTTTCAGGTAGGCTGGCCAAGTAGGCAGTCAAAATGAGTGAATTTGAAACCTAAGACTGCGATTAAGACACAAGTTTTGACCGATGTGGTCGATTTCAGTCTGAGACTGTTCCTTTGGCTGCTAAAGAAGCAATGATGGTGTCAGAATCCACATGGGGTGTTTGGAATTTGTCACGGACGGAGCTTCCAATGTGAAAGGATCCGGTCTTGGCGTAGTGTTAATCACTCCATCGGGGAAAACCCAAAGACAGGCCATAAGAACTGTTCCTTTAACTAACAATGAAGAAGAGTGTGAAGATTTGATTGCGGAATGAGATCAAAAAGGCTCTGCCGAGGCTCGAGGACTCGAGCTGACCTGGGGACTGGACTCCGACGTCATAGAAATCAAATGCAACTCCCAATTGGTAGTAAATCATGTCTATGGGATCTTTGAAGCAAAAGAGGAACACATGCAATATGTAGTGAAAGTCCAGGCTCTTCTCACTCGATTCAGGGAATGATCGATTACCCACATCCCTAGAGAAGAAAATGCGGAGGCAGACGCACTAGACAATCTGCAATCGTCCGCAGAAATGAAAGGATAGGATTATGGTACGCTCGTGCAACTTATGCATTCAGTATTGGAATGCAACTGCTATTACAAAGTAGACACGACAAATTTGGTCTGGGACTGGAGAAATGAGATCATTGACTATCTCGAGCACGGAAAACGGCCTGAAGATCCTAAGGCATCTCGGGCACTGCGCATTAAAGCAGCTTGATACAGCTTTAAGGGAGGTCAATTGTATAGAAGATCTTTCTAAGGCCCGTTGGCCCGATGTTTGGGAGCTTCCAAAGCTAACTATGTCATGAGAGAAGTCTACGAAGGGATTTGTGGAAATTACTCAGGTGCAGATTCCTTAGTGTTAAAGCTAATTAGGCTAGGATACTACTGGCTCCGACGTAGAAAGGTCCCACGGGTTTCAACTGTCACTGGGAAAGGATCATACAAATTGGAAAATCAAGACGGAGTAAGGTTTCCGAGAAACTGGAATGTGGCACACCTCAAAAGATACTATTACTGATGAACATCGCCTATAATGAAAGTATGTGTTGCACTCTTTTTCCCTTCGCCCAGTTTTTCTCCCAATTGGGTTTTTCTGGCATGGTTTTTAACGAGGCAGCAATGGAGATCATACTACGAATGAAGCTTCGGTAGCAGAAATAAGACCTTTAAATGATAAGGCATGCGAGCAACGATCCACTAGGGAGCAATTAGATAGTCTTTTGCTCGGTAGCAAAATTCCTACTAGGAAGTAAAGTATGTTATCGTGCCAAAGGTTACCCAACTGTTCACGAGTGCAATCCACTAGGGGATTTTTAGATAATCATGGTCTCAATATCAAAGTTCCTAATGGGAAGTGAAGCTTGCTATCGAAGTAAAGATTATCCAACCATTCACCAGTGGAATCCTCAAAGGAGCAAGACTTCCAGTGTTTAAATTTGCATTCTTTACATTTGAACACTAGGGGGGGAATGATAAGAGAATAAAAATTACTGCCACATCGACCAGAAATATGAAAACTGGAAACAAAGTTTTAGCAACGAGCCACTACGGAGCGATTAGATAGTCTTTTGCTCGGTAGCAAAATTCCTACCGGGAATTAAAGTTTTCTATCGGGCCAAAGGTTACCTGACTGTTCACGAGTGCAAGACACTAGAGGATTTTTAGATAATCTTAGGATCAATAGCAAAGTTCCTAAGGGTAAGTGAAGCTTGCTATCGAACTGAAGACTATCTAACCATGCACTAGTGGAATCTTCAAAGGAGCAAGACTTCCAGTGTTTAAATTCGCAGTCTTCGCATTTGACCACTATGGGGGAATTATAAGAGAATAACAATGACTTCTACATCGACCGTAACTATGAAATACAAAAACAAAGTTGTATCATCGAGACCGGGGGCTGTGCGGCCAGCTCCGTAAAAACACATTTTACAAGTTAATCCACAAGTTTTTTTTTAGCAAAACGAATGCTTACGTACTCTTGAAGTAAATTCCTTTTATTTTTATCTTGTTCTTGTATGAAAGATGACTTAATTTTATCATTTGAAAGTTAAACAAGTACTTCAAATGCTAGTTCCATGATGAATAGGAGACGTCCTCTTCAAGAGCACCGTAAACATAAAAGGGCCCTCTCTTATGAAACCCTCATAGTAAAGGGTTGATTCCGGAAGAACCCATGCTCGGTATCCAAACGCCATCGGGTAGAAATGCACCCAAAGCCTTGCATTATTCGATGCAAAGAGAAAAACTTGCACAATACTAAAAGGTAAGTACCCAAAAGAGAAAAACTTGTGCAATTCTTAAACAACAAAAATACTTTTATATACAGCAAACGTGCCAAGAAGCACAAGTACAAAACTATGGAAAAGAAAAGCAAAGTAAAGAAAAAACAAAAAGCTAAGCTATTACATCCCCGAAATCCGAAGGAAGGGAAATATTTTCACCCCTAGGAGAAGTAAGCGGGTCCGCCGCCGACTCAATATCTTGGCCTTCACCATCTTGGCCTTCAGCATCATCCCCTTTTGGTTCTTCTTCAGTTTCTGAGAACTCGGAGTCGGAACCAGAAGAACCGGTAGCATCGGGATAGACAGGGAGACCCCTTCGGACAGTTGACTCCAGCTCATGGGCCTTTGCGATTTCGGCATCAAAGTCAGTGAATCCCGCTTTGGCCACTTCTAAGATTTTCTTCTCATGCAGTACATAGAATATGATTTTTTAGAAATGAGCGAAGCTGCTTGGCATTGAATTTCTTCCTCAAGACGGTCAACCTTGGTCGAAAGTTTATCCCGCTCAGATATAGAGGCCTAGAGGTTGATATCAAGGTAGCGGACAGTGGAGTTAAAAACTTTATTGTGCTCCATGACTCTCTTATGAATCTCTTCCAATCAGGCATACTTCTCCTTAGCAATAACAACTTCTTCATCTTTGGAGTTCAAGGTTGCCTCCAAATTATTCAATCGTTCCGTGGAGTAAGCCTTGCAATCAGATGACAAAAGAATGCCATTGTAAACCTCAACCTACTTTGCCTTAGCTTCTTTGAATTTTACCCTTAACAGGCTGGCCTCTTGGCCGAGGGTTACTGCCTCTTGCTCGCTTTTCTGCAACCGGCCCCCTAACTCAACGGCCTCAGCAGCTTGTGCTTCTAGTTCCGGGAGGCGAGCAACAATTTGATCTCGCTCGACCAGTAGTCGATCCCGCTCGGAGGTGAGTTTCTCCTCGTCAAAGATCAACCTCTGAAGGCTCTCAGAAGTAGGGAAGTTAGCCTACAAAATAGAAGTACAAACTAAAAATCCTTCCAGCAGAAGAAATAACAGCGGAAACAAAAATTGTACCGCCGTTGCGTTGTGCATGGCATTGTTCATCATACACTCTCCCAAGAGAGATTGTATTTTGTTCCTATCCTTTCTGAAGCTAGAGACTTTAGACAAATAGCAAGTTCCATCGGCCTGGACAACAAATGGCATCTGGTAGAAACCGAGAGGGAAACACTCTTCCTCCTGAGGATCTTCGGAGGGTGAAAAACAATTATACCCCAAATTCCCATGAACTGGGGACTAGGGAAGAGGGGCATCCTCCTCTCGAACAACTGCTACCGGTGGAGATGATTTAGCAGTTGCTGGAGATGAAGGTGATGACATTGTAGGTTGGGAAGCAGTTGCGGAAAGCGAGAGTTAATATCTTCCGCTGACGACGAGAGAGACCCGGTACCCAGCCTCACGGTACCTGGAACAACGAATGGGACTCACAAGCGAGATTTAACATCTTCCACTACATGATATTCCCCCAGTCTGCCGGGACGTTGTCCTCTCGATTGGCGTAACTAGCTCAACAGATTGAGTATTTTATTGAGTTGAGGAAGGTTCTTGTCTTCTATGTAGAGAAGCCCCCTCATCACTGGCTCCTCCATCATCGTCTATCACCAAAGTATCTATGTCTGGTTCGGGAGCGGTGCTCATCTCTACATCGTTCGCGGATGGCTCCGGCATGGTGCGTTTTGCCTTTTTATTTTTTCCCTCGGTCGTGAAGGAACGCTGCCTTTTTTGTTGCTTGTTCTCCGGCCGGGGACTCCGAGAATAAGCACTTGCACCGGAAGCAAGCCCGATGGCGCTTGTTCGGGAAAAAGCCTTCTGCAGTAACCTCGTCGCATCAGTAGGATCATCCAAAATGTCCTCCTCGTGGACGGTAACAGAGCCCTACAAAATACCTGAATTCAAAAGGAAAGAAAAGTTAACCAATTTTCCTATAAGAAAACTAAAAACAAGATAAGTTGAACGTACCATGATTTTTGGCCTTCCGCCCATATTTAAGGGCCAGTTCTTTTGGACCCACTGGTCCAAGCCTTTAACCCTAGGTGGTGTCCACCGAGTTGCTGAAATAGTGAAACAAAAAGTATCAATAATAGCATGGGAAAATCTTTAACTAGAAGAAAAAACAAACGATGAACTTACTAGTACAACTCCATAACTCAGGAAAGGACGGAGTCGTGGCCCGAATGATGT
Source organism: Nicotiana paniculata (assembly GCA_005239505.1). Classification (NCBI taxonomy): domain Eukaryota; kingdom Viridiplantae; phylum Streptophyta; class Magnoliopsida; order Solanales; family Solanaceae; genus Nicotiana; species Nicotiana paniculata. The sequence continues at coordinate 24,846 of MDKI01213501.1, forward strand.
CCCTGGTGGCAACTGCAACGAACCGCTCTATCCATACACGATCGTTGTCATCATCCATGTTGTTAGAAAAGCATGGTGACCACATTTGCAGAAATTTATCATTCCCCCACAGAAAATCTTGGGGGAATAAAGGTTCATCAGCCAAGCCAGGGATAGTTCTTCTCCTGGCTCCTGGCATAGATGCCGAAGACAAGCAATAGTCTGCCACACAGAAGGGATCAGTTGTGCCAAGCAGACTTGGTAACGGAGGCAAAACTCCAAGATAATGGAGTCAAGCTCCCCGCTCAATGATAATGGGCCCAAATTGAAGGGGTATGCATAAACATACGAAAAACCCTTCTTGTAGAATGTCACTCGCTCCACTAGTCCAGGAGTGATAATGTCCAAATCTTAAAAACCACAGTCTTCCTTCACAATAGGGATTCTAGAAGGACGAACGGAAGAAGGATACACACCAACAACACATGGGGGTTAGCAGAAAGGTACTTCTCTTCGAAGTCCTTAGTTGTAGTAAGCTTTCTACGAATGATGGTGATCACCGTGGGAGGAGCATCATCAACAGAACTTTCTTTGTTTTTTGAAGCACTGGAATTTTTGGAAGATGAGTCCATTGTTATCAGAACATAATAGGGTTTTTTCTCTGAAGAAGAAGATTAGAGGAAGTGTAAAACAAGTATGAGTTGAGTAAAGAAAGTTTGAGAGAGTTTAGAAAATTATGAAGTGTAAAAGGAGAAGGTTGATGCATATAAGTAAAGGATTAGGAAGATAAAACCGTGGCTATAATTACCTCGCTACCTGCAAAGGTGTTGCTGAATCATGAGATGACGCGTGTTCGGGGTATTAAATGCAGAGAGACAGACGTCAAATCAACCGTCAGAAACTTTTTAGAGGGGATCAGATAATATTTCGCCAAGAAAGGTATCTTCACCAACTTCCTGGTGACACAAGGATGTGTCACCGGAAAGCAGGAGGACTATTTGTACAGGGAAAAATATGTGCATATAATTAATGCTCGCATAATAAAGCGACACGTGGAGCCGAAGGCAGAAGGCAATCAGGTCCACAGGTAACATTCTCGTTTGTTCCCGAAGAGAATGATGTTCATAAAGGCAAAATAAATAACTATCACCTGGTAGAATTTAATGAAAATGTTTTATATCATTAAGTACGTTGTCTGTTCTAGAGAATATGGCATTCATTGACTACTGTTACACGTTAGGCATTCATTGACTACTTCAATGGCCCCCATAATTATCATTTAAGAGGGGCTTGATCCTATGATATTTTTTTCTAAACAACTATAAATAGTGAGCTCAACAACCACTGTAAATGAGAATATTGGGACAAGCTCATACTATATAATGTTCAAAGCTCAATAATATTTTATCTTCTTGCTTATTAATATCGTTACTACTGCCTCCGGAAGCTCAGCTCCCAGAAACAGGATTTCTACTATCTTATATTGGTTTCAACGCTAAGTCTTATATTCTTGTTTAATTTATTTACTATTTTTTAGATCAAATCAATTCACTTGTCTATAAACCATGTATAAATTCAAGAGTACCATTTTACGGATAAACAAATCTAGTGATCAACAAAACTATAATTACCATAAAAGATTACTTCGTTCAAAAAAAGACAGATTTAAGATGACACAAGAAGATATCAGTTCAAAAAAAGAGGATAATCAGAACAAATTTCAGTCTGAAGTTGACGAAGGACAGAAACAAGCTACAAGTCTTAGCAATGGCTTTCCTACGAACAATATGTTTAAAAAAAATAAGAAAAAACAACGAATAAAACAAATATTGAGGGGTCATTTGGTTGGAAAAACATAAGTTATCTCAGGATTAATTATCTCGGAATAGTTATCCCATCCTCCTATGGAAATAAAAATGACACCGCAATCCCGTGATAACTAATCTCAAGATTAGTTATACCGCAACTTTATCCCAACCAAATGTGGCATAAGCTCATCTCATATTTAATCCGAAAATTAATTAGTTCTTATTTCTCGTACCAAATGACTATCACTTGTTGCGCTACCGCACTACAACTTTTCATTGTTGAGTAGAGATTTAAAAAAAAAAATGCTATGTGTATAGGGTAAAATATATTCATATTAAATGCTCATATAATAGAGCGATACGTGGAGCCGAAGGCAGAAGAAAATCAGATCTGAAGGCAACAATCTCGTTTGTTCCCGAAGGGAATGATGTTCATATAGGTGAAATAAATTCCTGCCACCTGGTAGCATTTAATGGAGAATATTTTACAACATTAAGTATGTGATCCGCTACAGAAAATGTGACATTCATTTCCTACTGTTACACGTTCTTCAATGGCCCCCATAATTGTCATTTAAGAAGAGCTTGATCCTAGGACCTTATTCCCTAAGAACAACTATAAATAGTAAGCTCAACAGCCATTGTAATGGAGAGAATTTTCTGATAATCTTATACAATACACTGCTCAAAGCTCAATAATATTATATCTTTTTGCTTATTAATATTGTTACTACTGCCTCCGGATGCTCTGCTCCCGGAACCTGGATTTCTACTATCTTATATCAATTTCAACGCTAAGTGTTACATTCTTGTTTAATTTATTTTGGGATCAAATCGATTCACTTGTCGATAAACCGCGTATAAATTTAATTGTACCGTGGGGCTTAGACAGTTATGTAATTGAGTTGATCCTTGCATCTATTACTAACCTGTTTGATTCTTTGTTCTTAGCAAAAATCATAAAAATGGTAGATAACGATTTCAACATCGTACACAATGTTGAGGCCCAAGGGAATTAGCCTCAACACGAAGATTCGATCAATGATACCTATAACAAGGGGGATAAGGCCACGTCGGTCCATAGCGGGCAATATCCATGTCAGGTTCGATAGGTAACACCTAATGATACTGAAGAAGAGCATGTCGTAGAAATAGTAAGGTTTCTGAGGAAACAACAAAAAGCCATTATGGGCCACCTCTCACGATAGGATCAAGTCATGACGAAGTTGAGGCAGACGTTGTCGGGTGCTTCAGACAACGCGAATGGACGAGGTCTAGTTTCTCCCAGTGCTCCTGCGAACCAAGCAACGATAGAGGGTCAATAACAACACCCCAAGGGTTGAAGTCGGCTTTGACGGGGGCGGGGGGAACAATAGTAGATCTGGTAACAACAATGAAATTGGTCCCTTAAAAACCAAACTCATGCATTTTATTAGGGAAATAAACGCCCGAATGGATCAAATACCGGGCGCACCGCAAGTGTTGAAAGGATCAGACTCAAAGAAATACACCGAGTTGTTGTTTGAACAAAGCACGGCACCACAAATCATCCTGAAGCGGTTGAAAATGCCAGACGTGCCGAAGTATGATGGGAATTTTGACCCTCACAAGCACATCACCACCCATATAACAACGGTGAAGGGGAATGATTTAGATCCGCACAAGATTGAGTCAGTCTTACTAGAGAAATTTGGGGAGACCCTCACGAAGGGGGCCCCTATATGATATTCACTCTTGCCTGAGCAATCAACAGATTCCTTCGAGATGCTCATGGATTCTTTTATCAAGGCACATGTCGGGGCCAAAAAGGTAATGGCCTAAAAGGCTGACATATTCAGGATTGCATAAGGAGAGTCTGAATTACTGCAAGAGTTCGTGACCAAATTCCAAAAAGAAAGGATGTTGCTACCGTTCGTACCAGACGAATGGGCAGCTGAAGCATTCACTAAAGGACTGAATCTAAGAAGTTCTGATGCTTCCCAAAAATTAAAAGAAATTCTGTTTGAGTTTCAAGCAACAACATGGGCGAATGTTCACAACCGGTATGAGTCAAATATAAGAATTAAGAATGATCATCTCGGTTTCCCGGCATCAACCCAGGGCCGGGACCAGGAGAAGAACAGATCAATGATATTTAAGAGGTCGGTTTTTGCCTTATGAAAGGACCGAAGGACGCGGCAGAGGTTTTCGATCAACGGATAGGTCCGTTACTGATAGAAGAGCTGATCGCGGCCAGAGTAACAGATCATTGAAGGACAAGGAGATATCGGGTTCCAAAGACTCATCCTACCCTAGGCTTTCCGAATACAACTTCAATGTCAGCGTATTGGAGCTGGTGTCGTCTATGAGATACATTAAGGAAGCATGATTCCCGAAAATAATGAGATCTGATGCCAGTCAGAGGGATCTTAATGTCACACCTCTTTTATGTCCCACAACCCTATTACGAGGTTGAGTTAGAAGAGTTTTTACAATCGAAGTGACGTTTTGAAAAGGGATTATTTATTATCTAGAGTTGCCACTTGGAATTGAGTTTTGGTGTTCCAAGCCACCTTTTATCTTGAATCCCTTAA
>ML301207.1:2187-20371 GCA_005239505.1 Nicotiana paniculata
AAGAAATTGCATAATGGAAATACAAAGTAATGAATACTAGATGTAGAAATCAATGTTTGTCACTTTTATGGTATTTTCTTGTTGAATCCTTCGAAAATCCTTCCGAATCTTATCTGTCCTCCTAAGTTGTGTTGTTTGGTGTCTATTTATATGTTTAGGGCGAACCCTAACCATGTGGGAGACTTCTATTTCAACTGGGAAACACTGAACTCGTCAAAACTCAGATTTGGCCGACACTGGGGGCCCCAGGCGTTTGGACTCTAACGCACCCCTAAGGCCAAGGCAGGCCTGGCGTTTGGGCCCTAACGCCCCCTTAACGCCAGGTAGGGTCAGGCTTTAGGGGGCAAATGCCCGGCTATCACCCGGGTGTCTCCTTTTGCGTATTTTCGACGTATTTGCATCCCTTTAGCTCCGTTTCCATCTCCAATTCATCTACACATAAAATAAACTCTATTAAGCACATAACAAGTGTATTTTTATCATTAATGCACCTCAAATTTATGGTATATTACATATTAAACTATGCATTCTAGCCTCGCATCAATGCTCCATGCCTGTGTGATAGATCTTGCAGAGTTTGCTTATAATAACAGCTACCAGTCCAGCATTCAGATGGCGCCGTATGAGGCTTTGTATGGTAGGGGGGTTCATCCGGTGTTCAGCGTCTCCATGCTCCAGAAGTATCACGATGACCCGACTCATGTTTTGAATTTCAGCTCAGTCCAGTTGGACAAGGATCTATCATATGTTGAGGAGCTTGTGGCTATATTGGACATGCAGGTCAGAAAGCTCAGATCGAAGAATATTGCCTTATTTAAGGTTCAATGGAGAGGTCAGCCAGTCGAGGAGGCGACTTGGGAGACCGAGTAGGATATGCGAAGTCAGTACCCTCGTCTTTTCACAGCTTCAGGTATGTTTCTATACTCGTTCGAGGACAAACGATTTTCTTAAGAGGGGGAGGATGTAACGACCCGGTCAGTCATTTTGAGAGTTTGCGCCCCGATCCCTTAATAAACGCTTCTCCCATGTCTATTTATGTTATTGGAACATGTTGGAGCGTTGAGTGATGAAATCTGGAGTGATTTTGGACACATAGTCCATAAATGTGGAATTTAGTTTTAGAAATCTGATAGTAGCTAGCACTGTGTGAAGACGGATCCAGAATGGAATTTCTTCGACTCCGTTAGCTCTGTTGGGTGATTTCTGGGTTAGGAGCGTGTTCAGAATGTGTTTTCGAGGTCGGTTGTAGATTTAGGCTTGAATTGGCAAAAGTTTGAATTTCAGCGATTTCGGTCGATAGGTGAAATTTTGATATCGAACTCGGAATGGAATTCCGAAAGCAACACCAGGTCCATAATGCCAATTGTGACCTGTGCACAAAATTTGAGGTCATTCAGATGAGTTTTGACGTGTTTCGGCATCGGATGTCAATTCTAGAAATTTCATAAGTTCTTAGGCTTGAATCTATGCATAATTGATGATTTTGATGTTATGAGATATGTTTTTAAGACTCGACCAAGTTTGAACAAGGTATTAGGGTCAGTTGGTAGGTTTGGTTGAGGTCCCGGGAGCCTCGGGGTTGTTACCGATGCCCAACGGGTGAATTTGGAACCTTAAGAGCAGCTAAACCATCTCTGGTTCTGGTGTCTCGCACCTGCGATGGTTTTTCCGCAGATGCGGACATGCAGGTGCGAAGGGGGTGCACGCAGGTGCAGACGTAGCTTAGGATGTCCCGACTCGCAGGCGCGGAAGAGTATCTGCAGGTGCGGAGCCGCACCTGCGACCCAGCCACCACAGGTGCGATCCCAGGTCTTTTAATGAGTTTCTGCACCTGCGATTGTGTTTCCGCAGGTGCGGCACCGTAGGTGGGATCCCAGTGTCGCAGGTGCGAAATATATGGGCTGGTTATACCAAAATCTGAGGGTTTGAAATTCATAACTCCAAAATTGATTGAGAGCTCGGGATTTGGCGATTTTTAGTGGAATTTGAAGAGGAGAATCATAGGTAACGTTTTCTAACATTAATCCATTTGTATATCAATAATCTCTATCAGTTTCCTCAATCTAATCAATGAAATTGGATAAAAAACCATGAATGTCATGCCCCAAAACCAAGGACGAGACCGACGCCCAACCGGATGATCCCGATCAAGTGGGCCTGGATTGTCTTTCCTACCCAACGCATCACACCGTGTTTATGATATACATTATTCCAAATGAATTAGCAATTTAGAGTTTAAGCATGAATCTACTACTTGAGTTCACATTATCCTTTATCATTTTCACATTTGACAATCACAAAACATACAATAATTTCGATTCGGACCACGATTACTAGTAAACACATTTAACGCCCAAAACACATATATGTATAACCCACATCATGTCTACGGATCCTCTAAGAGTACTAAGGGTTTACACAATACTTGCTGGAAACAAGGCCCCAACTATATCTTAAGAGACATAACATATACAAAAAAGATGATGTAGACTACACACGACCCCGATAGGAAATAGGGCTCACCGGATCTGCTGAAGGTACGAAGGGGAAACAACACTATCGGCGATCTGGGCTACCTGTTGTGGAACCACCTACATCCATATAAAAGATGTATCGCCCCCGGCAAAAGGGACGTTAGTACCATTGAATAGTACTAGCATGTATGAACCAAGTTTATTCCAAGTAGAATCAAACAATACACAACTAGAAAGCAATTAGGGTAACCACCCAAGTACCACTCAAGTATATAGAAAACCACAATGAAGATTTCACAGTTACTTGTTTCAATTTCCCAACTGTTGCGGTGCGCAACCCGATCCCACCGTACATTCTCATCTCACCTTTATTACCTCTCCACCCTTATTACTTCGTGTTGCAGCGCGCAACCCGATCCCACCGTACAATCATATTTCGCCCTTATTACCTCTCCACCCTTATTACTTCGTGTTGCGGCGCACAACCCGATCCCACCGTACATTCCCATTTTATAACAACAATCACCAATAATTATATCACAAGGATCTTTATCATGAAGAACATAAGTTCATATCGACTAATAACTATGTGAAATCAAAGCACAATGATCCTTACCAATCAACAATTCATATATGGTGTTGCCACAATCTTTAACTCAATAAAATTAGCCCATATTTACTTTCATTATTTACTACACAACATTTAGCACTTGGATACATTCAATACTTGATTTCATTAGCGTTTCTTTCATTTTGCAGCACATCCTCTCATACCGATGTATTCAACATTTACGAGCTTTACACATGGTAGGATAATCACAAAGAATCACCCTTCATAATCTCAATTAGCATGGTAATTGACTTAAGAAAATCAGAAAATGAATTCGTACAACTCGACACTGCAGGACAAACGATTCACATATGCTCAAGCAAGAATTTCATACCGTGTACTCGGACACCAACAAGGTAACTCTACTAGGATTAAAATTAGCCATACAAACCTTGATTTGGGATTTCTCCTTAATTTCTACCACAATTCACCGGACCTTCTATTACCTTCAATCTAGTTCATAATGTGACATAATTTAACTTAGAATTAGGAACAATGATCATGTCTTGAACTCACTTGATCACTCTATCAAACACTAAGTGTTCTTTTAGATTAAATGGCCTCTTTTTAGTGAAAGATTACTCTAACCCATTTTCTTTTACTAGATTATGATTATTTGGTTACATGCGTGCAAGGCTCCTACCCTTATCTTCATGAATTCACCTAACCATGTTTCATTTAACAAAAGTCTGGAAATTTAGGTTGATGGGGTAGAAGCTTACCTCTTGCAGTGAAGAAAATAGTGTCCTACTTGATCAATTCCAGGTCTGAGTAGTGTTGGAGGAACAAATTGGATGAAGTTGAACTCTCTCTCTCTCTCTAGAACCCATTCTCTCCTCTCTCTAATTTATCAAAAAATGAGCTTAAAATGAAAGGGGGAGGTGTTTTAATGAACTAGGGGTCGGGTATGAAATTAGAAATTTAACAGTCCCGAAGCAGAAATGCGGTCAGGAATGCGATCACATTCCTTCTATACGATATGCATTCCTGTCGCATAATTGGCCCTCAAATGGGCCAAAAAGAAAAGTAGACTGCCCAGGTATGTAACCACTATGCGGTCCGCATACCTGTTATGTGATCGTATAGTGCGTCGTATAACTCCCCCCGTATAGGTGCAGAATGTGACAACTATGAGGCCCACATTCGTGAAATGTGATCGCATTCTAGGTTGCATAGCTTTCCTCAAAATGGACAGCAAACTGTCCAGGTATGCGACCACTATGCGATCCGCATACCTGATCTGCGATCGCATAGTGGACCACAGACCTGCGCAAATCTGAAAAATTTTATCATTTAAGTTCCGTGGTACTTTTTACTCAAAAAAGGGTCCGTTTTAAGAATTTCTACAGGTATAACAACACGGGGACCTATTTGGGAATTATTTTTAGCCATGAAATTTTACGGGTCTTTACAATGAAATTGGGATGAAACTTACCCAAGTAGAAGTCTGAGGATTTAGAGAGATTTAGACGTCGGATTTTTTTTATTCTTGTTCGAGTGAGTTCATGAGCGAATGGGTGTTCTGGAAATATAAATTTTACCCGATTTCTAGACGTGGGCCCGGGGAACTTCTTGGGTGAATTTCCTAATTGCGCGTATTAGCTTAGAAATAATTAGTTATTTTGTTTCCTTGAAGTGATATTTACATTATGCAATCGAATTGAATAGATTTGGGCCACTCGGAGTCGGATACTCGTGGAAAGAGCATGGTATTGAGTTGATTTGCGTAATCAAGGTAAGTGTCTTACCTAATTCTGTGTTGGGGACTTCCCCTTAGGCATTTTTATACTGATTTTGTTACGTGGACGCCGTGTACGTGAGGTGAAGAGTGCGTACACGGGTCATTGTATCTAAAATTCCATTTTTCCTTCCATGCAATCACTCATTCTCATTCCTATATTACTGTTTCCTGTCTTAATTGAGTAGTTAGCTTAAGAATAAGCATGTCTACCCGTCCTTACTTGATTTTCTCTTATTTTTTACTAGTTGCACCATGTTTAGGTAGTTTTATTATATTCTTTCCTGTTGCTTTTCCTGAACTGTTTAATTAAGCCGTATCCGACATACTTCGGCATTGCATATTTAAATTGCGACTACGGACCGAGATCCGGGAGCTTTCCCCCTGTACTACATTGCACATTTAAATTGGGATTATGGACCGAGATCCTGGAGCTTTCTCCTTGTTCTGGAACGCATATTTAAATTGGGACTACGGACGGAGATCCGGGAGATTTTCCCCTATACTGCATAGCATAGTTAAATTGGGACTACGGACTGAGATCCGGGAGCTTTCCCCTCGTACTGCATTGAAATCTTACTGTTGAGATATATGTTGTGCTGAGCCGATGGCTCTCTTTCTGTTAATAATTCTTCCAGTTTTCATTAATCCTGTTTATCATTGTTTATCTATATTTCACTGTTTTAAATTTATATTGACTTATTTTAAAACTCAGTAGAGCCTCAACCTGACCTCGTCACTACTTGACTGGGTTTAGGCTTGGCACTTACGGAGTACCGAATGTGGAGTACTCACGCCCTTTCCTGCGCATGTTTTCCCCATGTGCAGATCCAGGTACCAGCACTCAGTACAGTGGCTAGGTGCATCTTAGCAGCTGCGTAGGAGACCGTGAGGTAATTCTTTCGCGTCCGCAGGATCTCACGAGTCCCCTTCCTACGCTAGTACAAACATAGGAGATATAAAGATACATTTTCCTTATTTCTTTGTATAGAGCTACAATAGTTCAGAGTTTGTGACTTTGTGATGTTCCGGGTTTAGGGAAAGTAAAAGCTGTAAATACCGAGCGGCTAAAATTTTTATATAGTATTGTTTCTTCTTTACTGTTTCTATTATTGTTTTACCTTATTTTCCGCAAGTTTTAGGCTTACCTATTCATAAAGACTAGGTGCCGTCACGAGACCATTCAGAGGGTAATTCGGGCCATGACAAGTTGGTATCAGAGCGTCTAGGTTCATAGGAGTCACAAATCATGATTTGTGGCTATAATTCATGGTTTAACTCATTATGTGCCTTACATTTTATGTGCGTTAATAATAAAAATACACTTCGTATATGCATAATGGAGTCTATTTCATGTCTAGGTAAATTAGAGATGGAAGTCGGGCTAAATGGATGAATAAACGTCAAAAATACGCTTAAGAGTCAAACATGAGTGAACCCGGCTATATCCGGGAGTTTGATCTGTAAAGCTTGGTCATACCAGGCTTTAGCCGGGCGTTTGGGCTCTAAAGCCTGGTAGGACCAGGCGTTTGGGGGGCGTTTGAGCCATAGAGCTAGTCCTGGCCAGGCGTTTGTCCTATAACGCCTGGCCCCTGATCTGGCCCAGTCCGAGTTTTAAAGGTTTTAAGTGTTTCCGGTTTGACTAGAAGTATCTTACACGTTTAGGGTTTGTTCCAAACATATAAATAGACAAACACAACTTTGAAGGGGAGATGGCATTAGAGTCAAGAGAAGCCTGTGGAATACTAATCAGCAAAACAAAATATTGATTTTTACATCTTTTATTCATTACTTTGTAGTTTAATTATGCAAGTTATTTTGGATTTGATTATTATGAGCATGAGTAGCTAATTTCCTTAATCTCGGGTTTTGGTGGAACCCGTTAGGGGATGAACTTATTGTGATATTAATATAGTTTGGTTGGTTGTTAATCTCTATTTGTTCAACTACGTTCTTTCTGTAGTTGATTGAAGGGCCCTCAATTAGCCGTTCCTATTTATTATGTATCTACTTGAGAGAGAGTGCATATTTAGGTAGTTGTTTGAAAAACATCACTCCCGGAGTATAGATGAAAGTCATAACCGAGGGTTTAGAAGTTGGATTAGAAATAACGATACTTCGGGTGCAATCTAAAGTGAACTGTTATGAAATCTAGCTAGCGTAATTTGAGAGAGTGCGTCTAGTAAATTATCATAATTACTTGAGAGATATTTATGGTATATAGAGTGTTCATGATTGATAGAGACAACTAATCAAACTATAAGAAGTATTCAAGAAGGAAGTTCACCGACGGGGGAAACCGTAACCTTAGACCTTTATTCTAATTGTTTACATCGCATTGTTAGTTAATCTTTAGTTTATTAATTTTGTTCAGTAGAAGTAGTAAAACATTACCAGTTCAAAATTCTTGAGATAATTGATTAAGTAAAAGTTTCGTATTCTGACGGCTTGATTGATACGTAAATTCCATGTGGGATCGACTCTGGGCGTAATATCCCAGATTATATTTGCAGCGCCCGTTTAGTCTTTCTATAAGACATAGTTGAACGTGATAAAATTTTGGCGCCGTTGCCAGAGAATTAACAGTGTTATCAATTGGAGTTGGAAGAAATACAAAATTCTAAAATATAGTCAATTTTCTTCAATTTTCATTTATACATTGAAAGTTTAACGTTTGCTAACTTGGTTGTACAGGTTCATGCCTAGAAACTCATCGAGAACTGGTGAAGTAGTTGAAGCCTTATCAGACCCCGAGAAAGTTTTCAAGGACCTAAACCGGGCCAACCGGAAAAGCAAACAACAACCATCAATTGAACAACTTGAACTCGACATGGAAGATCCAAACAACAGGAACAACAATGGGGATGATGTGGTAGAACCAGTTGCGCAGATAGGGGCAGAGGCTCCTTTATATGACTGGGCACAACCCACAACAGACAATTTGGCCACTGCGATACTAGTCCCTCAAATACAGGCCGAGTCCTTCCAGATTACAAATAATATGCTGCACTTGTTGCAGAACAAGGGACTATTATCAGGGTCATACATCAAAGACCCCCAACAGCATTTGAAGAACTTCCTGTCAATTTGCAAAACACAGAGGCAACCAAATGTCACTCAGGAGGCAATAAAACTGTTCTTTTTTCCATTCTCAGTTTCTGGAGCAGCCCAGACTTGGCTAAACTCACTCCTCATCAATTCCATTACCACATGGGAGAAGTTAGTTAAGTAGTTCGTGAACAACTTTCATCCACTCAACAAGACAGCTCAACAAATTGATGAAATCTTGAGTTTCAGACAGAAACCAGTTGAAACATTGCAGGAGACATGGGAACGATTTAAGGGAATGTTGGTTATCTGTCCACACCATGGTATTCCTGAGCAGATGTTGGGGAAACGTTTTTATATGGGTCTGGCTGATACTGTAAAGGCAAATGTTGATGCTTCAGCTAATGGAGCATTCTTGAGCAAAAAATGGAGAGAGAGTCAGATCTTGCTTGATAAAATGGCACAGAATTCAGGACGGACAACAAGGAATGCACCCATTGCTCATGTAGTTCACTCAGTGCCATTCGATCCATCCAATACTATTGCAGAGAAAATGGCCACCTTGATAACACAGATGAGCATACTAACTAAGAAGGTGGAGGAGTCAGGACAAAAGCAGCAGGTACACATCGTGGATACAACCAATGGGGGCTTATGCACATCTTTCATTAGTCAACCATTTGGTAATCAGTGGAATGCAGAATGTGATCATCCTCCTTATCCAGAAAATATGAATTATGTGTCGAATTATGGAAGCCAGAGACAAGGGGGGAAGAACTGGGGTCAGCAAGTTCAACTGTATAGACCACCTCACCAACAACAGAACAGTGGAAATATGGGTGTCATGAGACCACAAGGTAATGCATCACCATATCATAGGCCACAAGGTTATAACCATCAGAATAAACAACAAGTATACTACCCTCCTCAGCATCAACAAAGGGGAAGGAAATATGATTTCTCCAGGTTAGAATCTATGATGCAGCAGGTTATTGGGAAAAATGCCAAAATCAGTGAGAGAGTAGATGTACATGATGCAGCTATTAAAAATATTAAAGTACAGTTGGGTCAGATATCCATGGCAGTGAACAATCGTCCTCGTGGGACTTTACCTGCAGATACTCAGGTAAATCCTACGGACCATGGCCCAAGGCAGCTGATGGCAGTGACTCTCCGCAATGGTAGGGACTTAGACTTGGAACTGGAGAGAGCTCGTGAAATCAGGCAGGCCGAGACACTGGTACCCATGCCGATTGAACTTGATGATTCAACAAACTTGACCAAGGTAATAATGCAACCTACTGAAGGAGAACCCAGTGCACAGAGTGAGGCTGAAAAAGAAGTGGAGAAAGCCCAGGAGCCCGTAGTTGAGGTGGTGGCTGAGAAAGAAAAGTCCCAAATCACTGGGAAAAAGATACCGCCAGCTCCATTCCCTCAGAGGCTGGCCAAATACCAAAATGATCAACAGTACAAAAATTTCTTGGACATGCTAAAGCAAATACAGGTAAATATCCCATTGATTGATGCGCTGAAGGAAATGCCTAGCTACGCTAAAATGATGAAGGACTTGATGTCCAGAAAATTTGACTTCCAAGATCTGGCTACTGTCACCCTTACTCAGACTTGTAGTGCGGTGGTGACGCATCCTCTTAATGAAAAGTTGTCTGACCCAGGGAGTTTTACAATTTCTTGTACCATAGGCAACTTAGATTTCACCAAAACTCTATGTGACTTGGGGGCTAGCATTAATCTGATGTCGCTGGCCATATATAAAAGACTGGGGATTGGTAGAGCCAGACCAACTTCAATGTTATTGCATCTAGCTGACAAGACGGTAAAGAAACCGTCAGGCATTCTGGACGATGTATTGGTGCAAGTGGGGAAGTTTGTGTTCCCTGCTGATTTTGTGATACTAGATTGTAAAGTGGATAAGGAAATTCCCATAAGCTTGGGAAGGACATTCTTGGCCACAAGCAGAGCCCTTATCGATTGTGAGACTGGTGAACTTAAGATGAGGCTCAATGATGAAGAAATCACTTTCAACGTGCAGAAGTTTATGAGGCGACCAAGTGAGTTCGCCAACTGCTCTCTTATTGATGTCGTGAACATGATCCCAGAAGAAGATGATGCGTCCCTGACTATTGGGACCCTGTGACTGAATGTTTGATGAATCTAGATGATATGAATGGTGAAGAACTGGCAGATTGGGTGTTAGCACTTGAAAGAAAAAGGGGTCTGGCCAAAGGCTCTCCAGTTTGAGGCATTACACTTAGAGAAAAAAGAGAGCCCGCCGGCTAGTCCATCTGTTGAAGAACCACCTAGATTAGAACTGAAACCACTGCCATCTTATCTAGTTAATAGGAACAAAGAACCCATGGATGATGACGCACATGAGGTGCTAGTGGAGAAGGCCAGAGTAGAACACCAACAATCAATCAGACTGGATTTTGAGGAGGTCGATGTGGTAGAAAAAATACTAGAGTTAACCAAGGACATTGATGATACGTATTTTGTTGAATCTAGTGTCATTAGTGTTGAGGATGTTGGTACATACTCCAACCATTTTTTCACATTGTGTTTGGATGATGATATGAAAATAGAGTCATCCGAACCACCTGAGGAGTCAAGGAATAAGGAACAAGATGCCTACATTCTAGAATTATTCTTGCTAGAAAGTCGGGAATACACATCTCATCGAAAGGCCAAGAAGCGCAGATTACTACATTGTTTTATTGGGCCAGTCAGATTCGTTCCACCACCCTAGGAGCATGATCATAGAGCAGAATCAAAACTTGGGGTCCAATTCATAAGTTCAAAGTGGAGGCATATAGTGATTCAAGCATTTGTTCGAAGGAGCAAACAAAACTAATGGAAAGGATGTCGATGCTACTTGAGCAAGGAGTTTCTTGCACCTTACTTTTATTTCTTTTTTTTTCTATATGTGATGCACTGAGGACATTGCATGATTTAAGTGTGGGGTATTGTACATATTTGTTGTGGTTTGTTGTGTTTAGTGTGCTTTCTTGTTAGTAGTTTTAGTTTTTCCTGTTAGGATGTTTTTCTTTTTTGTAAGTTTTGTAGCTTTTTCTGTTAGTCTTCTTTAGAAATATGTGGACTCTTCCTGACGATGGATCTCCTAGACATTTTTCTTGAGGGAAGTAAGTCTAAAGAAAATACCAAAAAGATTTTTGTTTTAGGTAGGTTAGTAATTTCCCCTTGGTTTTTCTTTGGACCGCGGTTCTTTTCCAAGGGTTTTTAATTGAACCGGGTGTAGGTAGTTTTTAATTTTTAGGAGTAGTAACCACATGGTTGAGGGATTAATCGTAGCAATATCTCGGAACGTTGTGATGCCTTGAGAATAATCCGTACTTTGGTTGTGACGCTTACGCTCAATTCTTTTTGACTCTAGGATAAATACCTTAAATCGTGGATTCTTAAATTTTCTTAACTGCTTTGACTGCAGTGTCGTGATAGATCCAATTCTGAGTGAGCTATGTGCCATGTGTGTGTGAGGTTTGTATGTTATTTTGTGCATTGCATTTGATGTCTAGAACTTGCCCCGTGTGTGTGAAAAGAGAAATAGTAGTTTTGTTCAGTCTTGGAAGTGATATAGGCGTTTCTTTGTTAAGCCAGCTATGTATATTTTACCCACCTAATTGTTATGTATCGTAGTTAACCCCGTTGAGCCTATAATCCTGTTTCTTTGGAAACCACATTACAATGCATATCTCTTTGTTTGAATCGATCATATATTTGAACCTTGTCACTTCTCGTAAGCACTGGAAATGTGATGAAATAGGGAAAAGTTAAAGTGTGGGGTGGCAGGTTGGTTTTTGAGGGGAACAATTGAAATAGGAGAAAGGTGCACTGTTTTGAAAAAGTAAGAGTCACTTAGAAAAAAAAAGAAAAAAAATATAGTTGTATTGTTGTGAAAAAATATATATATATTCCTTGACAAGTGGTGACTCTTAATGTACTTGTGCTTAAAGAAGTATGGAGTAATAACATTGATGTGAAGGCGGAGTTTGGCTTAATATAAGTTTGAGGTTGAACGCTAAAGTATATGTATTAAAGTTCTTAGGGAGGTGTAGTCACTCTTATATCTAAATATATCATACTCGTCCCGCAACCTACATAACAACCAAATAAAGTCCTACTTGATCCTAGACTGAATGGGCTCGATTAGTAGAGTAGTACACTACGGGCAAGCCTATGGTGCATCTCTTTGTGGCATATGAATATTATTTCTGAGAGTGAGTGAATTTGTTTTATCTTGAGTTCCTAAGTGTTCTTAAATTTCATTGTTTGTGGAACTAGCTCTTTGATTTGGTGAGGGCACATGATTCATGAAGAAAATTTAATGTTGTTGACCTCTATGTTAGAGTAGTGAGTAGATTGTGAAGAAAGTATGGTATATGTGAGTCGATTATTGAGGCGAGGATGTCACACCTTTGTGCTTAAACTGTTTTAAATTTCTTGGTATAACGCGTTAAGGGATTTTCTTAATATAAGTTGTGTTCATGAGTGTAGTTCAATTGCTCGATGACGAGCAAATGTTAAAGTGTGGGGTGTTGATGTGTGGCTATAATTCATGGTTTAACGCATTATGTGCCTTACATTTTATGTGCGTTAATGATAAACATACACCTCGTATGTGCATAATGGAGTCTATTTCATGTGTAGGTGAATTATAGATGGAAGCCGAGCTAAATGGATGCCTAAATGTCAAAAATACGCTCAAGAGTTAAAAAGGAGTGAACCCGGCTATATCCGGGCATTTGAACTGTAAATCCTGGTCATACCAGACTTTAGCTGGGCGTTTGGGCTGTAAAGCCTGGTAGGACCAGGCGTTTGGGGGGCGTTTGAGCCATAAAGCTAGGCCTGGCCAGGCGTTTGGCCTGTAACGCCTGGCCCCTAATCCGGCCCAGTCCGAGTTTGAAGGTTTTAAGTGTTTTTCGGTTTGACTAGAAGTATCCTACACGTTTAAGGAAATTAGCTACTCATGCTCATAATAATCAAATCCAAAATAACTTGCATAATTAAACTACAAAGTAATGAATAAAAGATGTAAACGTGTATTAATATAGTTTGGTTGGTTGTTAATCTCTATTTGGTGGAACCCGTTGGGGGATGAACTTATTGTGATATTAATATAGTTTGGTTGGTTGTTAATCTCTATTTTTTCAACTATGTTCTTGTTGTAGTTGATTGAAGGGCCCTCAATTAGCTGTTCCTATTTATTATGTATCTACTTGAGAGAGAGTGCATAGTTAGGTAGTTGTTTGAAAAACATCACTCCCGGAGTATAGACGAAAGTCATAATAGAGGGTTTAGAAGTTGGATTAGAAATAACGATACTTCGGGTGCAATCTAAAGTGAACTGTTATGCAATCTAGCTAGCATAACTTGAGAGAGTGCATCTAGTAAATTATCATAATTACTTGAGAGAGATTTATGGTAGATAGAGTGTTCATGATTGATAGAGACAACTAATCAAACTATAAGAAGTATTCAAGAAGGAAGTTCACCGACGGGGGATACCGTAACCTTAGACCTTTATTCTAATTGGTTACACCGCATTGTTAGTTAATCTTTGGTTTATTAATTTTTTTCAGTAGAAGTAGTAAAACATTACCAGTTCAAAATTCTTGAGATAATTGATTAAGTAAAAGTGTCGTATTCTGACGGCTTGATTGATACGTAAATTCCATGTGGGGTCGACTCTGGGCGTAATATCCCAGATTATATTTGCAGCGCCCGTTTAGTCTTTCTATAAGACATAGTTGAGCGTGATCAAGTCACAAGCCGGTTTATTAGAGTCTCGCGTATCGGTGCGGGGACGTCCGTATCTATCTTCGAGAGGCTATGTATATGTTAAGAACAATCAAATTCTTTGGAATTCCTTATCGTGCTAGTTACTGTCATCAAATTCTTAAACTCTATTCTATTCTTGCTTGTAGATGGTTCGTACCCGTACTGGACGTACTGATGACCAGGCACCTGAGCCCCCAGTCAGAGCCACCAGAGGTAGGGGCCGGGGCAGAGGACGAGCACGCGGTGCAGCCCGAGCACCGGCTAAAGCAGAGGCAAAGGAGCCCCCAGCAGCTACAATTGGAGGGGAACATGAGGTCCCTACTGTTACTCCAGACCTCCAGGAGATATTGGCTCAGTTCTTGAGTGCCTCCAGTACTCTGTCTCAGGCGGGACTACTCCCGATAGCTCCAGCTACATCCCAGGCCGGGGGAGGGACACAGACTCCCACATCCCGTACTCCTGAGCAGAGGGTTCATATTAGGAAGGTTCCAGAGTATATTCCTATGCCCCCAGTAGCTCCAGCTCAGCATGAGACTAGGATAGCTGTTCCTGGGGCAGAGCAGCTCTGACTTGAGAGGTACAAGAAGTACCACCCACCTGAGTTTAGCGGGCTAGCTTCGGATGACGCCCTGGGTTTTCTCGAGGGGTGTCATCTCATTCTCCACACTATGGATATTGTGGAGACGAGTGGGGTTTCTTTCACTGCTTTCCAGCTGAGGGGAGCACCTTATCAGTGGTGGCGTGATTTTGAGCTTAGTAGTCCGGACGAGGCAGCTTCACTTACTTGGGCTTAGTTCTCTGAGATGTTCTTACTTGAGTTTGTCCCTCAGAGCTTCAGGGATGTTTGGTGTGCTGAGTTTGAGAAGCTACGCCAGGGTACCATGACTGTGTCAGAGCATGCAATCCATTACAGCGATTTGGCTCGCCATGCACCAGCTTTGGTTGTCACTATCAGAGAGAGGGTTCGACGCTTTATTGAGGGACTCCACCCCAGTATCCTGACCATCATCGCCATAGAGTTACTTACTAGCAGTCCGTAAGTATTACCCAGATTATTGAGACTATGTTATCCCCGGATAGGGGGGAGAGAGAGGCCAAGAGGTCTCGAGAGACTGGTCATTTTTCAGGAGCCCATGCACCAGCAGCACGCTATGGTAGGGGTTTTGTAAGTCGCCCCATTCATTTAGCTCTCCCAGCAGCCAGTGGTATTCCAGCTCCTCCTAGACCTTAGGAGCCTTATTATGAACCACCACTATCTCAGGTGCCTCCTGCTCGAGGTGCTATCACTGGCCAGTCCAGCAGGCTAGTTCAGAGTCAGCAGCGGCCGCCACGTCCTCCGAGGGGTTTCTTTGAGTGTGGTGACCCTCGTCATATGATTAGAGATTGCCCTAGAGCGAGGAGGGGTGCACCACCTCAGACTTATCAGGCCCCATGTCTTCCACCAGGTCTCCCAACTATTCTTCCAGCCCCAGCTTCTACCCTACCACCTCAGGCAGCTCGAGGTGTAGGTCGGGGAGGTCGAGGTCGCCCTAGAGGGGGAGGCCAGGCTAGGTACTATGCTCTTCCATCCCGATCCGAGGCCATTGCTTCAGATTCAGTCATCACAGAAATTGTTCCCGTTTGTCATAGGGATGCATCAGTATTATTTGACCCAGGCTCTACATATTCATATGTGCCTTCTTATTTTGCTTCACATCTGCGGATATCTTGGGATTCTTTGAGTTCCCCCATTTATGTTTCTACTCCGGTGGGAGATTCTCTTATTTTGGACCACGTATATAGGTCATGTTTGATTGCTATCAGTGGTTTTGAGACCAGAGCTGATTTATTATTACTTAGTATGGTAGATTTCGATGTTATATTGGGTATGGACTGGCTATCTCCCTACTATGTTATTCTTGATTGCCACGCCAAGACCGTGACGCTAGCTATGCCAGTATTACCGAGGTTAGAGTGGAGAGGTTCCTTAGATTATACTCCCCGCCGAGTCATTTATTTTCTTAAGGCTCAGCGGATGGTTGAATAGGGGTATGATGCATATTTAGCTTATGTGAGAGATGTTAGTGCTGAGACCCCTATAGTTGAGTCAGTTCTAGTTGTCAGGGACTATCCTGATGTATTTCCAGCTGATCTTCCGGGTATGCCGCCCGATAGAGACATTGATTTCGGCATTGACTTGTTATCGGGTACTCAGCCCATTTCCATTCCTCCATATCGCATGGCTCCTCCTGAGTTGAAGGAGTTGAAGGAGCAGTTACAGGAGTTTCTTGAAAAGGGATTCATCAGGCCCAGTGTATCACCTTAGGGGTGCTCCGGTGTTATTTGTGAAGAAAAAGGATGGCTCGATGCGTATCTGTATTGACTACCGGCAGCTGAATAAGGTGACAGTGAAGAACATGTACCCATTGACCTGCATTGATGATCTATTTGACCAGTTACAGGGTTCTAGGGTGTTCTCCAAGATTGATCTACGTTCGAGTTATCATCAGTTGAAGATTCGGGAGCCGGATATCCCGAAGACTGCCTTCAGGACTAGATATGGCCACTATGAGTTCCTTGTTATGTCCTTTGGCCTGAACAATTCCCCAACAACCTTCATGCATCTGATGCACATCATATTTCGTCCTTATCTTGATACTTTCGTCATTGTGTTCATTGATGACATTCTGGTATATTCTCGGCCCCAGGAGGACCATGAGTAGCACTTGAGGACCGTGCTTCAGACATTTAGGGAGAAGAAGTTGTATGCTAAGTTTTCTAATTTTGAATTTTGGCTTGATTCTGTGGCATTCCTAGGCCATGTGGTGTCTTCGGATGGGATCAAGGTAGATCCGAAGAAGGTGGAGGCGGTATAGAGTTGGCCCAAACCGTCCTCAGCTACTAAGATCCGCAGTTTCCTCGGTTTGGCTGGGTATTACCGCCATTTTGTGGAGGGATTTTCATCCATTTCAGCGCCCATGACCAGACTGACCCAGAAGGGTGCACCTTTTATATGGACTGAGGAGTGTGAGGAGAGCTTTCAGAAGCTCAAGACAGCCCTGACTACAGCCCCAATGTTAGTATTACCCACATGTTCAGGGTCCTATATAGCCTATTGTGATGCTTCGAGGATTGGCTTGGGAGCGGTGTTGATGCAGGACGGTAGGGTGATTGCCTACGCGTCCAGGAAGTTGAAGGTGCATGAGAAAAACTACCCTGTTCATGATCTCGAGTTGGCAGCGATTGTTCATGCCCTGAAGATATGGCGTCATTATTTATATGGTGTTCCCTGTGAGATATTCACGGATCGTCGGAGTTTGCAGCACATATTCAGGCAGAAGGATCTAAATTTGCGCCAGCGTAGGTGGTTGAAGTTGCTAAAGGACTATGACATCACTATATTATACCACCCGGGGAAGGCCAATGTGGTGGCCGACGCCTTGAGTCGCCGGGCGGAGAGTTTGTAATACCTTCATGCAGCTGAGAGACCTCTAGCCTTAGATGTTCAGTCCTTATCCAGTCAGTTCGTGAGATTGAATCTTTCTGAGCCTTGCCGGGTATTAGCTTGTGTGGTTGCTCGATCTTCCCTTTATGACCGTATCAGAGAGCGCCAGTATGATGATCCCCACCTTTTAGTTCTTCAGGATAAAGTCCGGAGGGGTGATGCCAGGGATGTGACCATAGGTGATGACGGGGTGGTGAGGATGCAGGGCCGTATTTGTGTACCCAACATAGATGGACTTCGGAAGTTTATTCTTGAGGAGGCCTATAGTTCGCGGTATTCCATCCATCTGGGTACCGCGAAGATTTACCAGGATCTGAGACAACACTATTGGTGGCGAAAGATGAAGAAGGATATAGTGGAGTTTGTAGCCAAATGTCTCAACTGGCAGCAAGTCAAATGTGAGCATCAGAGACCGGGAGGGTTACTTCAGCAGATTGAGCTTCCAGAGTGGAAGTGGGAGCGGATCACCATGGACCTTTGGTTGGACTTCCTCGGACTTTGAGGAAGCATGATGCTATTTGGGTGATTGTGGATCGGCTGACCAAATCAGCCCATTTCATTCCAGTGCTGACTACATATTCATCCGAGAGGTTGGCTGAGATTTATATCAGAGAGATTATTCGCCTCCACGGTATCCCAGTATCTATCATTTCGGACAGAGGTACACAATTCACTTCACGGTTCTGGAGAGCCGTCCAACAGGAGTTAGGCACCAGGGTAGAGCTGAGTACAACTTTTCACCCTCGGACGGACGGGCAGTCCGAGCGCACGATTCAGATTCTCGAGGATATGCTCTGATCACGCTCAACTATGTCTTATAGAAAGACTAAACGGGCGCTGCAAATATAATCTCGGGTATTACGCCCAAAGTCGATCCCACAGGGAATTTATGTATCAATTAAGTCTTTAAAATACTAAATTGTTACTTAATCACTTTTCTCAAGAATTTTGAGTATCAATTGGTGATGTTTACTAAGTCTAATAACAAAATAATAAATTAGCAATTAACTAACAAT
>ML301208.1:0-51433 GCA_005239505.1 Nicotiana paniculata
GGGAGCTGAGAATTGATTATAATTACATCAATTTAATTTCTTGAATATGTTTTCTTTCTTTTCTTTTTAATTTATTTATTATTTCTATTCTTTTTAATTTATTTTTTAACTTTTTAAATATATTTTTTACATTATTTGTTTTTATTTCCTTATCTCTCATTTCCCAACATTTACTTCATATGTTTTTACATGATTTCTCATATTTTATTTTTTATTACTTTTTTTTTTATTACACTTAGCTATGGTGTTATTCTAATTTTTCTAAAAAATTATACCTTGTAATCTTAGAGAGAAAAAGTCATCCACAAACTTAACTTATAATGAGTGATGTCATTAAAGTTGAGCTTTGTTATTGGATGAGGTTATATGCAAATTTAACTAAAATTAAAATGAATGATTGCTTTCTAATATTTAAATAATATTCTTATTTACCAACTTTTTTTATGTGATTTCATGTAGTTGTTTATATATTTTTATTTTATTTTCTTTATTTAGCATAATTGTGCTAGTATTCTAGTTTCGAAAATTTAAACGACTCCTCCTAATATTAGAAATAATGAATCATTAACAAATTTAGCATATAATGAGTGATGATATTAAAGTATAATCTTATTATTGAATGAGGTTATAGACATATATTTTCCTTTTCTTTTGAATTATATTTACTTAAATTATGTTGAAACGTTTTTTATGTTATATTGTAATTTGACATAACAATATTATGTTAATTTTTTGGACTTTAAATTTATGTTATATTTTAGCTTCTATTTTATATGCTTTAGTACTATTCACTTATTAATTCAGAAAGATTGCATGCCATTCATTTTTCAGTTATAACTGATAGATTATTATTTCGTAAAATATTTGAGTAATGTTATGCCTTTATATTAATAAATATTAATTATTTTTTCAAGCATGCAGTCCATGATGTTCTTACAAAATATGTACTTTTAGTTTTTATAATTGATTAAAGTAATAAATTATTAATTGAAAATATATATTAATTATTTTTACAATATTAGTTACAAATATATGATTAGTAATTAATATATTTTCAAGAAAAAAATATGTATCTTAAATGTAAAATTTAATATTATTTGTAAAGGCAAATATTTGTTAAATCATAACTTTTAATTTTTGATAATTAACTTTATATTTAAATATAATCTAACTGTGTAATTACACTTGTGCAACTAATTACACTTGTGCAAGCAAACAGTATACTTGTAATTACACTGTAATTATATTATGACAAACAAACAAATTGTCGCGATTATATTACTGTGTAATTACTAGGCTATGTAATTACTACCCTAACAATTATATTAATTCTAATTATGTGATGACTTTCCAAACAGACCCTAAGAGGTGTGGTAGAATGAGCGAAATCTCTCCATCCTTAATCATAAATTTCGTTGAGAATTAAATAAAGATGCTAGTACAGCTTAAATGAGTCCTAAGTGGCACGAATCTAGATTAGCCGGTAGTGAGTAACCTTACCCACGATTACGAAATCTTGATAATTTTCTAAGCGAACTATTTCAATTACTTTAAATTATTACTTGCTGACGGGAGAATTATTGTCACTACGATTGGCTATAAAAGATATCCATATCTTTGAGAGATTTGGTGTTGGTTGAAACTTATATATCACCAAATTCCGCAAAGAAAGCTACCAAAAATCATTGATCTAGTAATTATATACAGGTAAAACCAGGGCTAGCGCATACCCTGATCTTTCGGGGGTCAAGCGAACAAGGATATGATTACATGAGATCGGAATCAGAGCAGGGAACTTCTTGTACCGAGGCCCGAATGGGGTAAGCGCCACCGGGTCTAATAAGACAACGTTCCCCGAACTTAGAACGAGCTCTGAGACCTCAGAAAGCATGGCAACGGTTGCGCACGAGTAACAGAGGGTCGTGATATCCGAACCCTACCAGGTATCACGGTGCAGATCTCGCCCAATGTCAGTAGCGTATCATATTGATGAAAAACGAGGATTTTTACCTTTTTTGGAATTGTACTAGGGATGAAACTCTCCTACTATATAAAGGGGAAGCTTTTTATTCAATACGGAAATTGTAACACGCGTATCAAGGCAATAAAAAATTATTTCTCTGCTATTGGAAAGTTCTTATTTTAATTGTAGTTCTTCATATACATTTGGCTTCAAATCGAGGGTCCGATCGAGGAAAAAACTGTTGTTCATCTTAAATCCGAGCCCAGCCTTAACGTCATAACGGGTTTGGTTATTCATTTTATATTTAATTCGTTTATCTAACATTCTTGATTACTTATGTTGAATCAATCCATATATCCTTAAAATCACGTACAAATATAATTGTTATCCGTTTCTAGGGTAAACAGTTTGGCGCCCACCGTGGGACTAAGGATAATAGTGGTGGTTTAATACAAATCTCCATAACACACTCTATTACACTTTTTCTTTAAGGTCTCAAATCCAAGTCACTTAAAAATGTCAAATTCTCAGTCTGCTCATTGAACGTTGAGGCTGAGTCTGGCCATCATGTCGAAAAGAAAAATTAAGTGCCTAGCAATGAGGTGCCTCCTGCTCATCCCAACGGAGTCCCAGTTGCAGACCCGGTCAATGCCAACTCGCAGGTGGTCATCGACGCCAACCTTCCTACCGATCCTGAGAACAGCGTTAGCGGAGCAGACCGACAATGGCTCGAGGAGCGCCCAAAAGCGAAGGCAACGGGGTTAGCGTATGGTTAATCTTCAAAATGTTGTAGTATTAATAGGCAGTGATAGAAAAAATGCGAAATCAAAGTCGTGCCCCAGTAGTGTTGAGCTTGAACAGTCCCGGGAAAACACCCGAAGAAATGAGCAGATCACCAAAAGACTAGGTGAAGCTGAGTCCGGTGTTAGTCCCGAAGTAATGAAAATTCTTGAAGCATTAATGAAAAGGGTGGAATCTGGTGAAAAGAAAATTGAGGAAAATGACAACAAGGTGGAGACATACAATTCCAGGGTTGATCAAATCCTGGGAGCACCCCCAATATTTAAAGGACCGGATTCCAAGAAATTTATCCAAAAGCCTTTCCCTCCGAGCGTCGAACCAAAGCCAATCCCAAAGAGGTTCCATACGCACAATATTCCAAAATATAATGGAATCACGGATCCAAATGAGCGTGTGACCTCCTACACATGCGCCATCAACGGCAACGACTTGGAAGACGATGAAATCGAGTCGGTGTTACTAAAGAAGTTCGGGAAACTCTGTCAAAAGGAGCGATGATATGGTACCACAACTTACCCCAAATTCCATTGACTCGTTTTCTATGGTCGCAGATGCTTTTGTGAAGGCTCATGTCGGAGCCATCAAGGTCGAGGCCAAAAAATTGGACCATTTCAACATTAAGCAAAGAGACAACGAGATTCTCAGGGAGCTCGTGTCAAGGTTTCAAATGGAACGGATGAACTTGCCTCCGATTGAGGATGATTGGGTCGTTCAGGCATTCACTCAAGGACTTAACCCCCGAAGCTCCTTGGCTTCGCAGCAGCTAAAACAAAATTTGATAGAGTACCCGGCGATAAATTGGGCCGACGTCCACAACAGGTACCAGTCAAAAATCAGAGTCGATGACGACCAACTCGGAGCCCCTTCTAAGTTCGATTATCTCATCAGAACCGACGATAGGTCTAATAGAGTCGTAGATCATGAATCAAGGCTGGTAGAGAATGGTATCAACCATACAGAGCAAATCAATGGGGAAATGGGTTCGGGTGAAACTCTACAAGAAACGAAGAGAAGCGATCAAGGGCCCAATAGTCGAGGTCTGATGAGCAAAAATGGTTTCGAGAGGCCGATCGAGGGAAGGGAAGCACCAAGATTATCAGAGTATAACTTCAATGTTGATGCAACCAACATCTTATCAGCCATTGGGCACATCAAGGAAACTGAGTGGCCTCGACCATTGCAGTCCGACCCTACCCAAAGAGATCCTAACCCGATGTCTAAGTATCATGAAACCCATGCCACAGGACTAAGTACTGCCGACAATTGAGAGAAAAGGTTGCCCAGTTGTTTACTAACAGACACCTCCGAGAATTTCTAAGTGATCGAGCCAAAAACCACTTCAGAAACAGGGACTCCAACAAACAAACCGAACAAGAAAACCTCAGCACGTCATCAACATGATCATTGGAGGGGTCGATGTCCCTTAGGGGACAATGATAAAGGTCACTACAGTATCCATCACAAGGGAAAAACGCATCAGAGATTACGTCTCGGAGGGAACCATTTCGTTCAGCGACGAGGATGCCGAGGGAATCGTACAACCTCATAATGATGCACTGGTAATATCCGTACTTATCAATAAATCTCAAGCTAAACATGTGTTGATCAATTCAGATAGCTCGACCAATATCTTAGATTGAGGGTTGAAGAGCATTTAGAGTTACAAGACCAAATAGTGTCGGCGATCCAGATGTTGAACGGATTTAACATGGCATGCAAAACTACTAAAGGAGAAATAACCCTGCTAGTGAACACCACCGGGACGATCCAAGATACAACATTCTACGTGATCGAAGGGGACATGAGGTACCCACATTCTGAGGTCAAGCATACATTCATCAAGTACAAGGTATCTAAACTCCTTAAAAAAGGTTTCATTCGGGAATTTAAATACCCAGACTGGTTAGCTAACATAGTGGTAGTACCTAAAAAGGAAACAAGCTAAGAATGTGTGTGGACTATAAAGATTTGAACAAGGCATGCCCTAAGGATTCTTTTCCTTTGCCTAACATCGATCAGATGATCGACGCGATGGCTGGGCACGAGATACTCAGCTTTCTCGATGCCTATTCCGGGTACAACCAAATTCGGATAGACCCGAGCAATCAGGAAAAGACTTCTTTTATCAGTAAATTCAGCACCTATTGTTATATCATAATGTCATTCGGATTACAGAACGCTGGTTCTACATATCAACACCTAGTAAACCGGATGTTCGAAGAACATATAGAAAATCAATGGAAGTTTATATTAATGACATGTTTGTCAAGTCCCTGCAAATAGAGGACCATTTGAAACATTTGCAGGAAACCTTCGACATATTGAAGAAATACAATATGAATGCACATTTGGGGTCGGATCTGGAAAATTCCTCGGGTTCATGGTATCCAATCGAGGGATCGATATCAATCCCGAAAAAATCAAAGCCATAGAAGACATCACCATGGTAGACAACGTCAAGGCCGTTCAGAGGATGACCGGGCATATAGCCGCCCTGGGCCGGTTCATATCGAGGTCCTCAGACAAAAGCCAACGATTCTTATCACTGTTGATGAAGAAGAATAACTTTACCTGGACCCTGAAATGCCAACAAACTTTGGAAGAACTCACACGGTACCTTTCGAGTCCGCCCTTGCTCCACACTCTGAAGGCGGATGGACAGTTGTACCTTTACTTGGCGGTTTCCGAGATGACAGTAAGTGAAGTCTTAGTCCGGGGAGAGGAAGGTATGCAATTTCCTATTACTGTGTCAGTAGAACTTTAGACAAGGCCAAAACAAGGTATCCTCACCTTGAAAAATTGGCGCTCGCTTTGCTAAGCGCCTCCAGAAAGTTAAAACCATACTTTCAATGCAACCCCATATGTGTTGTAACCTCTTACCCACTGATGGTAGGCTATAATCTCATATTTTAGTCGATTATTACATTCCAATGTACTGCACTTTAGTTGAGTTTGAGCTTTAATCGCTAGTTTTTTGCACTAATTGTGTGCTTTATGCCTTATAGGAGTGATTACGAGCTATGTAGATGTTATGGAATGATTTAAAGTGATTTGGATCTTTGAAGTCAGAGTAAAAAACCAAAGAATTAAGCTGGGATCGTGTTCGGGGATCAACGGATGATAGTTTAGAACGAACGATGAATCGAGCATACATATTGTGCAGTGTCGAAGAAAATGCACATAACTTTTCGCTCAGAACTTCGTTTGGGCTCCACAATATATTGTTGGAAAGATAATTCAAAGGGATACAACTTTCATGTTTTATGTATTTTAAAGTTCTCAAAAGAACAGGATGAAAGGTGCACGGCCGCGCACTGACCATGCATATGGGGCAAAACAGTGTGAAAAGTGTGCGGCCGTGCACGTCCTGTCCGGGAAAAGTGTCCTTTTTCGAGTAGGAGAAGGTGTATGTATTTGGATCCGACCCTAATTGGTATATATACATGGGAAAATAGTATTTTTGGTACTTTTAACATAATTTAGACCTAAGGAAGCTAAGGAGAAGAGGGAGAAGTAAGAGCACAAGGATTTCACCATTCATCCTCACTCAAGACAAGGGTTTGGATGTTTTATGTTTTATTTTAACTTAAACTTAATTGTGATGAATTTCTCCATATCTATGGAGCAATTCTTCCTTAGGGATTGATGGATTTGGTGTTTTCAGAATTATTTGTGGATATTAACTCTAGTTTTATGTTTTGAATTGTTTAGAGTGTTTTTATTATTGCATATATATTCACATGTTTATGTAATCGAAAGAGGCATAATTGTGATGTTTTGCATTATCTTGTTGGTTGAATTTGTTGATTATTCTTAGTAACCGAACAAGGCTATTTGAATTAATGCTTAGACCTAGTTAGGAGGATAATCGAAAGAGGTTCTCCTAAAGATTAACTCACTACGAATTCTTGCATATCTTCACTGAGCTTAACTTAGTTTATATTGTGAGGTAGAGACTTAACCGATAGAGGAATTTCTACTGAGTTTCGAACTAATAACAGAGTGAATTCGAGAGATTCACTTGAACCATAGAGTCAAGTAACTAGAGTTAATTCCCAAACAAGTATCTTGCACCTATCCAATCAACCCCTATTTCCTCCTATTGATATCTTCTTGCTTACACTTGCTGAAATTGTCATTAGCCAATAGTTAGATTGTTACTTAATTTTAGTTTTAATTCACAACTCCAAATTGTTGATCATCTTGAATAGCAATAAGACTAGAAGCTACAAAAAAACTATTTAAATCCAATCCATGATGCTACAATATTTGCTATACTATATTCAACTAGAGATCCTAATATTATAAGCCGGTTTTGCGCTCGTCAAATTTTGGCTGAGAAACATCATGCACAAACCCTAGATCCCGGGCTGTTTGGCCAAATGGACCATCGAAATCAGCGGGTACGATATCAAGTATCGACCCCGAACCGCCATAAATTCTCAAATTTTTGCAGACTTCGTGGCTGACTTTATGCCGGCCTTAGTGCCCGAAGTCGAAAGGGAATTATTGCTAATCTCGGGGACTACCTCAGGAATTTGGACCCTTTTATGGACGGTGCCTCTAATGCAAAGGGGTTCGGGCTCGGCATCGTGCTGAAACCACCTACAGGGAATATAGTTAGGTAGTCTATTAGAATTGTGAAATTGACTAATAATGAGGCCGAGTATGAGACCATGATTGCAGGTCTCGAATTGGCTAAAAGCCTCGGGGCTAAGGTGATCGAAGCTAAGTGTGACTCCCTCCTCGTGGTAAACCAAGTCAATGGGACGTTCAAAATGAAAGAGGAATGGATGTGAAGGTATTTACAAAAGTTACAGGTAACATTGAATAAATTCAAGGAATGGACCCTACAACACGTGCCCCAAGATCAGAACAGCGAGGAAGATGTTCTGGCTAACTTGGGGTCATCGATTGATGACGATGAATTCAATTCGGGAACAGTCGTGTAGCTCATGAAGTCGGTAATAGAAGAAGTCCACGCCAAAGTAAACTCAACGAGTTTAACCTGGGATTGGAGGAACAAGTACATAGACTACTTAAAGACTGGTAAATTTCCCTCAGATCCCAAAGAATCGAGAGCCCTACGTACCAAGGCTGCTAGATTTAGCTTGGTCTATGAGGCATTGTTCAAGAGAATGTTCGATGGCCGCTAGATAGATGCTTGGGACTGGGAGATATCGAATACGCCTTGAGAGAAGTTCATGAAATCACTTGCGAGAACCATTCGGGGGTAGAATCATTGGTTCGAAAATTAATCAGGCCCGACTATTATTTGACCGAAATGGAGAAAGATGTGAAGGACTTTGTACGAAAATGCGACGATTGCTAGAGACATGCACCGATGATCCATCAATTGGGAGAGCTACTCCACTCGGTCATGTTCCCGTGGCCGTTTATGAAGTGGGTAATGGACATCCCCAGTCCCCTACCATGGGCACCAATAAAGCTCAATTCATACTATTCATGACCGATTACTTTTCCAAATGGGTTGAGGCCCAAGCGTTCGAAATGGTCCGAGAGAAAGAAGTCATTAACTTCATCTAGGACCACATAATATGTCAATTTGGGATACCGACCAAGTTCGTGTGCGTTAATGGGAAACAATTCATCGGAATCAAGGTAAATAAATTCTTCAAATATCACAAGATGAAGAAGATACCATCAACACCTTACTACCCTAGTGGGAATGTACATGTGGAATAAACAAATAAGACAATACTTCAAAACCTAAAAAAAACATTGACTGATTCCAAAGGGAAATGGAAGGAAATCCTACCCAAAGTCCTGTGGGCATATCGTACGGCCTAGAAGTCTAGTACCAGGGCATATTCGTTTTTGTTGGTATACAAGGCCGAAGCCTTAATATCAGTCAAAGTGGGAGAACCGAGACTCAGGTTCCAATATGAGATCGAAGAGTCAAATGGTAAGGCCATGATCACGAGCCTGGAACTATTGGATGAAAGGCGTGAGACCGCCTAAGTCCATTTGGCCTCCCAGAAACAGTGGATAGAAAGATATTACAATCGAAGAGACAATGTCCGTGACTTCAAGATCGGGGACTTGGTATTGAGGAAGTAACATTACAAAACCGGAACACGAACGAGGGGAAGCTTCGACCGAATTGGGAAGGACCATATCGAGTCGTCGGAATTACTGGCAATGGCTCATGCAAACTCAAAGTAGGAAACAGTGTGCAACTACCGAACAACTGGAATGTTACACACTTAAAACGGTACTAATGCTTAGGTACGATCTTAATCACTATTTATTCATGTTATGAATCGGGCTAACACTTGCAGGCAACGGCTAAGGATGGATGTGGATGTTAGGTCTGAGCACGCGTTGCGCTATTTTTCCCTTGAAAAAGTTTTGTCCCAAAATAGGTTTAATGAGGCAACAATGAAACATGCTAACTTAGATTCAAAGACCAGTCTCAGACCAGAGTCAATGATCATTCAGTTCATGTCAATAGTATCCGATCCCTCTCAAGATCGACCTCGAATACTGGGGGCCATTACCCTCGGATTAAGGTTTTTAGAAAGGAAAAAAGAAAAAAATTGTATGCTAGAAGCTCAGACTTGGTGGTTAGGATTCACTGTAAGAGCCAACTAGTCGTATGAACCCTGCTCTCAAAGTTCATTCTAGCCATGATACAAGTTTTTATGCGGTTTTGATTATGTACATTACACATTGAGAAATGAAAGAAAGTTCTGCCTTCCCATTACACATTTTCTTGCCTCTTAAATTCCAGATCCTGATAGCCCACGGGCTACCCCTACTCGGGGACTATCGAGCCCAAGGGCTGCCCCTACTCGAGGATTGTCGTCCAAAGAAAGATCGAATAAGCCGGGCTACCAAATCCCCGAGGCACCAAACCTATTAAGAGGTGCCCAAATACAAAAGGCTAAGACCACCTTAAAAATGGCTCGAGCTCTTAATCAGAAAGTAAGGCCTTTATAAGAACTCAAAACCTGCTAAAAGTTTACCCACATCAAAAACATCATCCAAAATCACTTCAGCATCTTGGAAAAACTTCTGGACACACCGGGTTTTCAAAACCTCGAACAAACAAAGTTGTATCGAGGTCAGGCTTCGTTCGAACCTCTAAAAAATGAATGCCCTAGAACTACATTTGATTCTATGGTAAGGCATTAGAAAACATTACAGGAATATAAATTATGAAAAGATGCTGGAAAAGTAAAGACACGATATCACCAGAAAAGGAAAATTTCATATATATTCCGGTATATATTTACAAAGGCCCAATAAAAATGGCTTCAAAATAAACAAAAAAATATACATGAGACAAAAACAAAGAAAGTACTAAGTCATCTATGCCTATTCTTCATCGGGGCTCGACTCGTCGCTAGAACTGTCAAAGACTTCAGATCTCTCGGAACCCTCGGAGCCTTTAGATCCCTTGGAACCCTTGGAGCCTTCGGCACCTTCAGACTCGTAAAGATCCTTCACCTCGTCCTCGAGTTTTTTGGCTTCCTCGATCTCAGCCGACAGGTTGAAACCTCAAGTGTGGATCTCTTCAAGGGTCTCTCTTCGGGAGCAGCCACCTCAGCATATGTGGCCGGGTAGGAAGATAAAGAGGTAGCATGCTGAGAAACTGATTTGGAAGTCTTATCCATTGTGATCTGGGAAGTATGAAGATTTGAAGGAAAAATATGAAAGTCTGAAGGAACAGGTATAAAGATTGAAGAAAAGAGTACGAAGGATTGAAGGTAGGATGAAGATCTAGGTAGAAACCTAAGAACAATTTTACGAAGATTTGAAGATAAAAGATGAAGATATGAATATTTGAAAATGTTGAGAACCACTAGAAAATTCAAAGGTAAAAGCTAGGATCGGAAAGTAAAAGATGTATAAAAGGTCGAAGCTTTTATATGGGAAAATGTAATCAATACGCGATGTTTCACATTCGAAGATGACCAGCCGATGATCGACATGTTTCCAAAGTCAGAATGAAGTGATTGATAGGATGTTTAGACTTATCTTTCATCTCGGTTGCAACGTATGAAGGAAGGAACTGGGGTTCATCTATCATTTCCCATTGTTTCGGCAAACCTACTCTCTGGGAAACAAGGGGACTATCTCTGTAGAGGTAAAACCGAGGCTAGTGCATACCCCAATCTCCCAAGGGCTCAAGAGAAGCAAGGATATGACTACATGGGATCAGAATTAGAGCTGGGAACTTCTTGTACCAAGGCTCGACTGGAGTGCTCGCCATCGGGTTTGATAAGACAACGGTGACGACCCGGCCGATTGTTTTGAGAATATTAGACCTGATCCCCTATTTATTTCTACGTCTATTTCATTTTGTGGTCATGTGACTTGTCGAGGAGCTTAGTGTCGGGTTCGGGAGTGTTTCAGAGTGGAATGGGACACATAGTCCCTAAATTGGAAATTTAAGTCGTAGGAGTTGACTGTAGTTTGACTTGAGTGAAGATGAGTCCGGAATGTAGTTCTGACGGTTTCAATAGATTTGTATGGTGATTTTGTCGTAGGAGCGTGTCCGGATGTTGATTTGGAGGTCCGTAGGTCATTTCAGCATAAATTGGCGAAAGTTGGAAGATTTTTGGAATGTTTGACCGAGAGTAGACTTTTTGATATTAGGGTCAGACTTTGATTTCAGAAGTTGGAATAGGTCCATAATGTCATTTAGGAATTATGTACAAAATTTTAGATCTATCGGACGTGATTTGATAGGTTTCGGCATCAGATGTGGAGGTTAGAAGTTCAAAAGTTCATTAGGCTTGAATCGATGAGCAATTCATGATTGTAGCGTTGTTTGATGTGATTTGAAGGCTCAACAAAGTTCGTATGATGTTTTAGGACTTGGTGGTATAACAAGTTGAGGTCCTCAAGGCCTGGGGTGTGATTAGAATCATATTCGACGCATTTCGGAAGTTGGGAGATTGCAGATTTTCCTTATGGTGGTGGTGTTGTACACGATCGCGAAAGAGGGGCCGCGTTCACGAATTGTTAATGGTG
This sequence comes from Nicotiana paniculata, assembly GCA_005239505.1. Taxonomy (NCBI): domain Eukaryota; kingdom Viridiplantae; phylum Streptophyta; class Magnoliopsida; order Solanales; family Solanaceae; genus Nicotiana; species Nicotiana paniculata. Next base: position 11,768 of record ML301208.1, read on the forward strand.
GCAACTGGGATTTTTTTTACGTGTCCGCGAGACTGCGTTTGTGATCGCGTAAGTTGGTGTAGCAATGAATCGCAAATGCGTGATGCGATCACGTTCACGTAGAAGAAATAGAAGGTTAGGGATTCATATGCGATTGTTCATTACTATCGCGTGAAGTCATTTTCCATCGCGTAGCTATAAGGGATCAGGGCACCGCATTCACGATTTGACCCTCGCATTCACGTAAGAGTAAATTGGTCAAGTGGAATTTTGTGCTTTGTGAACGCGAGGCAATTTCCGCGTTCGCGAAGAAGGAATATCTGGGCAGCAGATTTAAGTTTCAACATCGAGGGTTTACGTCATTTTTAACCATTTGGACTTGAGAACTCGGATTGAGGCGATATTTTGAAGGATTGTCATAGGGATTGTTGGGGTAAGAGTTCTTTACTCGTTTTTTATTAAATTCCTTTATCTATCATTAATTTTATCATTTAATTAGGGATTTGGGTTGAAAATTTGGGGGGGGGGGGATCGAGAAAAGTCCTTAGGCCGAATTTTGGGAATTTGATCGAGATTTTGACATCGGATTTGTGTAATTCTTGTATGGTTGGACTTGATATCTAATAGGTTTTTGAATTTTATAATTTTTGTCGGGTTCCGAGACGTGGGCCCAGGTCGACTTTTTGGAGCGATTTTTCCAATTCTTGCTAAAATCATTATTTCATTATTTAACCTAGCTTCCTATAGTTATATTTATAGTATGAAACTTTTTTGGCTTGATTCAAGTCGTCCAGAGTTGGAAAATCGAGGGAAATGCCTTCTAACTGATTGATTGAGCGTGATTTCAGGTAAGTGACTTGTCTAAACTTGTGTGGGGGAAATTCCCCTTAGGATTCAATATTTTTGTGATAGTGTCATGACCTAAATCTACACCCTGTCGTGATGGAACCTATCGGGGTACTAGGCAAGCCGACACAATTACCAAAACAATCGATATGTTCATTTTTTAAAGAAAATCTTAAAGATGTTCAATATAAACCTTCAATAAGGAGTTCAAATAAAAAACAAAAGTACGGAAAAAAAACAAGCCCGACATCGGGGTGTCACTAGTCATGAGCAACTACTGCAACTATCTGTAAACATCAAGGCTAACATAGTCTGGGATTAATCATGTACAACTAAGGGAAGATAAAGGAGGAGGAAAGCAGGGCTGCAATCTCCATGCAGCTACCTTGCTAACTCCGAGAATCTGCGTAAGAAATAATCAACAGCCTCAAGCACGAGAATTTGCGTCAGAAATAATCAACAGCCTCAAGCATGCCCAGATACACCGGGATCTGCACACAAAGTGCAGGGAGTAAAACACATATAGTCCACATCATGAAATCTCAGTAAAATACAACATGCTTTCAAATCACCTCGTTCAACAGAGGCTCAATGCAAAAGAGAGTAAAAATGACGAAATATAAACAGCCCCTCGGGCAAAACATCTTTCATATACAACCCCTCGGGCAATCCTCATAGTCACTCGTAATCAGCCCCTCGGGCATACCTCACAATCACTCGTAACAGGTATAACCATGACTGAGTATATATTTTCAATCGAAAACAGTGGGAGGATAGTAAGAAAAATCCCCTAAGGGTCCAACAGTACTGTCACAAGGCCCAAACATGGCATTCAACCCAATTTATGGAAACTCTTTCAAAAATACATCGATATTATATAGTTTCAACAAAATATGCAACTCTAAAGTTTCTACGGGACGGACCAAGTCACAATCCCCAACGATGCATGCCTACACGCCCATCACTTAGCATGTGCGTCACCTCAAAATAGTAGTATGATACGAAATCCGGGGTTTCATACCCCCAGGACTATATTTACAATCGTTACTTACCTCAAACCGATCAAATCTCTACTCCCTGATGCTCGTGTCCCTCGATTCGGCCTCCAAATACTCAGAATCTATTCACACTCAGTACAATACCATCAATATTCTAAGGAATGAATTCCACAAGAAAAACTACCAAATTAGACAAAAAAACCCAAAATCGGCTCAAACCCAGCTCTCGGCCCCACGACTCGAAATCGGGTAAAAGTCACAAATTACGAACATCCATTCACTCACGAGTCCAACCATACTAGTTTCACTCAAATCCAACTTCGAATCGATATTTAAATCCCAAAAATTCATTTTATGAAGTTTCTACAATTTTCCCCAAATTTCCACCTTAAAGTACTAATTAGATGATGAAATCATTGATATATTCATGTGTATTAACCAAATCCGGTTAGAATCACTTACCCCAATGAATTTCTTGAAAACCCCACGAAATCGTCACAAACCAAGCTCCCTAGGTCCAAAATGTGAAATAATGCCCTAAATCCCATTTATACAGTGCACCCTCTGCGCTCCACTATGCGGTCCGCGAAATCCCAAGTGCGGTCGTGCCTCCCAGCTACCGTGGTCGCGGAAAAATGGTGCGGCCACACCTTTTGGTGGTTGCACTGTCATGATTTAGTATTTTGGACATAACTTTCTCTACATATGTCCAAATGATTACTTCTTTACTTTTCTAGAAACTATACACGAAGGGCTACAACTTTCATTTTTAAATCATCTCAAAATTCTTTGTAGGTCAAAAGATATAGGTTTCCAAAGTCGGACCATCGGATCTGCAGAACCTCTCCCTCGAGTACGACCGCGGCAAAATTATGCGGTACGCGAAATTCTGCCGAGGTCCGTGTTTTCAAAACACCAGAACCATACCAGAGTTTCGAAAATGCCCGGACTCGCTCAAAACTCACCCCGAACACACACGAGGCCTTCGGAACCTCAACCAAAGGTACCATCAACTCCTAAAATACCATCGAGCTCTCAAATCACATCAAACAATAACAAATACATGAATCGCACACAAATTCAAGCTTAATAAACTTGAAACCTCAAACTTCCACAACCGATGCCGAAATCTATCAAACCTCATCCGAATAACCTCAAATTTTGCACACACGTCACAAATGAAACTAGAACCTACTCCAACTCCCAGAATTCCATTCCGACTTCGATATCAAATTTTTTCACTATCGACCGCAAATCGCCAAATTTCCAATTTCGCCAATTCAAGCCTAATTCTACTATGGACCTCCAAAACACAATCCATACGCGCTCCTTAATCTAAAATCACCCAGCCGAGCTAACGGACCCATCAGAAATCCAATCCGAAGTCAAATTCTAAAAAGTCAAACTTGGTCAAACCTTTCCAATTTGAAGACTCTAGCTGAGAATCCTTCTTCTAAATCAATTTCGAGTAACCTGAAAATCAAAACCGACGATTCACACAAGTCATGATACATCACACGGAGTTACTCATGCCCTCAAACAACCGAGTGAAGTGCAGCTGCTCAAAACAATCGGTCGGGTCGTTATAGATGTTTGTGATATGTGAAGGCCATATACACAAGGTGACAAGTGCGTACACGGGCTAATTATTGAAATCAGTTTTGCTACAAAATTTCCTTTTCATGTCTTAATTGAGTTACTTTAGCACGTTATAGTCATCATGTTTAGCCTAATTTCACATGTCTACTTGTCTTATCTCCTATTTGCAACTTGTATCACATGTTTAGTTGAATTACTTGTTTTTCCTGATTTTAGTGTTCATTACTTAACTGTGGAAATTCTTTACTTGAAATTTCTATCTTGGAATATCATTTATTCAGTTGTTTCTGTGGCTTTCGTGTTATTTTTTAGGCGATTATTCGGTTGTTTGCAAGAGGTTTCTGTCGTGTTGTTGTTATTGTTGCACGAGGTTTCTACCATGCTGTTGTTATTGTTTGCACGAGGTTTCTTCCATGCGGTTGTTATTGTTGCACAAGGTTTCTGCCGTGCCATTGTGGTTATTGATACGCATGCGGTGGTATAAGGTGTAGGTGTTGAAACGCAAGCAGTGAGATAAGGTTGTATTAGTAAAAAAGAGCTTCACACGTGTAATAAATCTTGATGACTCAGAAGTCTACATGGAGCAATGAAGACACAATAGCTGGACGGGACATATGAAGAGGTATGAGGCAAAGAGGCACGGCAAATCACATCCACGGGTTAATTAGATACGAAAGTCTCAACCTGATTGAGAAGATGAAGAGACACGATTAAAATGTATCTGGGCGGAACAAAGGGAAGATTCAGAGATCTTCAATTAGTGATCCACACGTTACACAACATTCACGCAACAGTTACAGTTACTCATTGTAACGTTACATTAATGTCATAATTAGTCACTAATTCTCAATCACTGAAAAGGGCAGACGTTAAATTAGGAAATTCCCTATATAAGGGAGTAAAATATAACATGTAAGGGACATCCGAACTACTATTGCAATACACTTTACTTTTCGTGCATCTCATTGATTTTTCTTTATTTAATTACTTAGAATAATCAGTCTTGCCTTGGTTATCAGAAACACGCGTCCAATCTAAAAATAGCTTTGGTCAAAGGATCTAATTCTTTGGTTAAACAAATTGGTTCCGTTACCGGGAAATCTGATAATCTTTGTTTGCTTTTCAAGCGATATCCTCTGAACTATGTCGAACTCCAACGACAACAACTAGTAGAGGAATGGAACCCTAGTTCCATCACCTTCAAGAACCCCACGTGGTTCAAGGGAACAATCCCCAGAAAGATCCAATAACAACAACGATAATAATGATCAAACGGTAGAACAAGATCGTGTAAAGCAAATGATTGCAGAGTATGTGAGCCAGGCTTTGCAAAAATTTGCGAGGGGATTACTAGCAGCGTCACCTGCATCACTGACACCCCCCCCCCCAATAATACCATCACCATGGAAAATCCTCAGTCTGGGTTGGCAAACTCAGGACGGAGAGATACTCCTAATGAATCTCTCGAAGCGAGACCATGTATGTCTAATAACTCTAAATTACAAACTTTATTACTAACTTTGCAGAAACAGGTGAAGGAACAAAACGATCGAATCGAACAAATTCTTGGAGTACCACCTGTTATCAAAGGCATTGATGTTGATAGATATTCTCAACAACCTTGGAAACCAAACGTAGCACCCGCACCTATTCCCAAGAAGTTTAAAATGCTTGACGTTCCTAAGTATGACGAGACAACCGACCCACGCGACCATGTGACTGATTTTACCACCGGAGTTAAGGGCAACGACTTAGCAAAACAAGAAATTTGATTCGGTCCTAGTTAAAACGTTTGGAGAAACATTTACCAAATGGGCGCTAACCTGGTATTCTCTTCTCCCTAAAAGTTCTATTGATTCTTTTGTTGAGCTTGCAGATTCTTTCATAAAGGCACACTCCGGTGCACAAAAAGTCGAGAAAAGGACGGAGGACATCTTTAAAATAAAACAAGGAGACACGGAACTACTTCGTGAATTTGTAGCAAGTTTCAACGAGAAAGAATGCAACTACCAAGGGTGCCTGATAATTGGGCAGCCATGGAATTTGCAAGTAATCTAAATGCAAAAGCTCAGAAGCCACGAGGAGACTCAAAGAAAGCTTGATAGGATTCCCAGCTACAACGTGGAACGATGTTTATAATAGGTACAGTACTAAAGTTCGAATAGAAGAGGATACCATTGCTCGTTCGAAAGATGAAGATCATACCAGATCCAGGAGTTCCGAATCAGACAGGAGATCAGGTAAAAACAGGTACGATCCTTACTTGGGACCATCGGGACATGAAACTCATCCCAGGTTTGAGAACACCAGGTCATATTATAGACCACCAAGTAAAGATGCGGGCTCGTCCTCATCTAGATCCAGAAAGGATCGAGATGAACGACCTAGAGGTAATGCACGAATTAGGGATCACATCTTCAATGTAAGTACCTCCGAACCAATTTCAGTATTAAGAAATATGGGTGATAAGGTTTGATGGCCCAAAGAAATGTGGTCAAACCCGAATAAGAGGAACCCAGATTTCTGGTGTGAATTCCATAATGATCATGGACACAGAATTGCAGATTTTTGCAAGGTGAGGTAGAACAATTATTGAAACAGGGCTATTTAACAAGATTGTTTAGTGAAAAAGGTAAACATGCATACATGAAGTCATGCAGGAGCCCCCCAAAACCTCCATCTCCAAAATGAACCGTCAATGTGATACACGGAGGTGAAGAAGTAAACGGAGTGGTCTGCAAAGCGGCCACGAAGTTCACAATTACACACGGAAAGCGGGTTCGTGAAAATATGGAAGCAGATGATATAACCTTCGATGATGCAGATATCGGCGGATTAATGCTTCCTCACAACGATGCTCTGGTAATATCCTTACTTATTCATGACACTAACATAAAAAGAATGTTGATTGATCCAGGTAGTTCAGTCAATATCAGTTTGCTAAGAGTCGTGGAAGAAATGCTATTGTGGAATCAAGTAATCCCAAAGGCACGAGTCATATCGGGGTTTGATAACTCTACGGTTATAACAAAAGGGAAAATTGAACTTAGCACTTATGCTGAAGGAGTAATCAGAAATACTAGGTTCCAAGTCATCGATACTGACATGGCTTATAATGTAATCATGGGAAGGACATGGATCCACGACATGAAAGCAATAACATCCACCTTGCATTAGGTAATTAAATTCCCCTCCGAATGGGGGATTCAGCAAATTAGAGGAGATCAGCAAACCGCGAGAAATATGAATTCCGTGGTACACTACAACAAAAAAGTAGAGGTGGAAGAATCAAAAGATAAGGGAATCTCCCAATCAGGTAACACCGCCCAAACAGGTATGGAAGAAATTACTACCCAAATAGGTACGGAAGGCATTATTCCTGAAACAGGTACGAAAAAATATATTCACGAGAAGGTGAATCAAGTCACCACGGAAGATGCATTGGACAACACGGATGTATATTCCAGACCGGACGTCATTCATGAACCGGAGGAAGACGAGCACATCAAAACAACTACAGAAGAGCTTGAAGCTGTTCCATTGTTTGAACAAAATCCTGAACAGAAAGTGTATATAGGCACGAGGCTAAGCCCCGGTCGAAAAGGTAAGTTAATTGATTATTTAAACGCTAACGCAGATTGCTTTGCGTGGTCCCACTCAGATATGATAGGTATCCCACTAGAAGTGATGACTCATAAACTAAATGAAGATCCATCCTCCGTACCTGTTAAGCAGAAGAAAAGAAAGCAAGGACCATTCAAGAACCAAGTGATTGACGAAGAGGTACAGAAACTCTTGAAAATTGGTTCGATACGAGAGGTAACGTACCCTAACTGGCTAGCTAACACTGTGGTAGTACCTAAAAAGAATGGAAAATGGAGAGTATTCGTAGATTATACTGACTTAAATAAAGCATGCCCCAAAGATTCATTCTCATTACCTCATATAGATCAAATGATTTATGCCACCGCAGGTCATGAATTGTTAAGCTTTCCAGATGCGTATTCTGGTTATAATCAGATTAAAATGGATCCCTTAGACGAGGAAAAAACCTCCTTTATTACAAACATGGGGACTTATTGTTATAAATTCATGCCTTTTGGCTTAAAAAATGTTGGAGCCACCTATCAAAGGCTAGTGACCAAGATGTTCCAGGAACATCTGGGAAAAATGGTGGAAGTTTACATCGATGACATGCTGGTAAAATCAACATGGGCAGAAGACCATTTCCAGCACCTCTCTATTACCTTTGACATTTTACGCAGGTATAATATGAAGCTGAATCCAGAAAAATGCGCTTTTGGCGTAGAATCAGGTAAATTCTTGGGTTTCCTTGTATCAAACAGGGGAATAGAGGTAAATCCTGATCAAATTAAAGCTATAGAAGAAATACCTGATGTACTTATAAACAAAAAAGAAGTTCAAAGACTAACGGGAAGAATTGCAGCCTTAGGAAGATTTATTTCCAAATCTTTCGAGAAAAGTTTTAAATTCTTTGCAGTTCTCAAAAATCAAAGTCGGTTCGAATAGACTGAAGAATGTCAACAGGCTCTCAAATACCTAAAGGCTTATCTATCAAAACCTCTGTTGCTGTCAAAGCCAAAGGAGGGGGAGAGGNGATGCTGAAACTAGATATCCACATCTAGAAAAGTTAGCCTTAGCTCTAATCATGGCATCTAGAAAATTAAGGTCATACTTTCAATGTCATCCAATAACAGTTGTGACATCGTATCCATTAAGAAACATACTGCATAAACAAGAACTATCAAAAAGATTAGCCAAGTGGGTCATAGAATTAAGTGAGCATGAAATAATATATCAGCCTAGGACTGCAATCAAGTCTCAGATCTTAGCTGATTTTGTCGCTGACTTTAGTAATAGCATTGTCCTTGAAGTGGAAAAAAAGTTACAACTCTTTAACGGTGCTAATTCCGGTCTATGGAATCTATTTACCGATAGTTCTTCCAATATAAAAGATGACGTCTTAGGCATAGTCTTAATATCACCCACGGGTGAAAAGACACGACAGGCTATCAAATGTTATCCTATAACTAACAATGAAGCAGAGTACGAAGCTGCCATTGCAGGACTAGAAATCGCACGAGAACTTTCAATCGAGAAAATCGTAATCAAAAGCGACTCCCAACTGGTAGTAAATCAGATGCAGGGGACTTACATCGCTCGAGAGACTCGGATGCAACGATATCTGGAAAAATCACGAGAGCTCGTGAGACAATTCAAAACATGGAAGGTAATACAAATACCTAGAGAGGAAAATGCAGAAGCAGATGCATTAGCTAACCTCGTAGCAGTCACGGAAGTAACAAACAAAGACAATGCAATTGTCGTTCATCTATTCCATTCATCGATCGACCAGGACAGAAATGAGGAAACTTTTCAACAATTTAACCTGGGATTGGAGAAACGAAATAGTAAATTTTTTGCAGAATGGCACCGTACCTGAAGACAAGAAAACAGCTCAAGCACTTCGCCGCAAAGCTGCACGGTACTGCCTCATTCGTAACTCATTATATCGCAAGATGTTCGGAGGGCCCCTAGAAAAATGCCTCGGACCTAACCAAACGGAGTTCGTGATGAAAGAAGTCTACGAAGGACACTGTGGAAATCACTCAGGGGCGAGATCCTTGGTAAAAACCCTAACCAGAGCTGGGTACTATTGGCCTAAGATGGAAGAAGAGCCCAAGAACTTCGTATCAAAATGTGACAGATGCCAAAGGTTTGCCAATAACATGCATTGACCAGCGGAATTATTGCATCCAATAATATCCCCATGGCCCTTCATGAAATGGGGAATGGACATAGTGGGACCCCTTCCCACAGCTAAAGGACAGGTACAGTTTTTACTCATGCTAACCGACTATTTTACAAAATGGGTAGAGGCAGAAGCGTTCAAACAGGTGCGAGAAAAGGAAGTCAAAAGCTTCTTATGGCGAAACATAATATGCCGCTTTGGGATACCAAAGGATATCGTGTGTGATAATGTCCCACAATTAATAGGCTCGCAAATCACAGAATTCTTCGAAAGCTGGAAAATCAAACGGATCACTTCAACGCCATACCACCTCGTGGCTAATGGTCAGGCTGAGTCAAAGAATAAAATCATCATCAACAATCTAAAGAAGCGTCTAGATAAAGCCTAAGGAAATTGGTCTGATGAGTTACCAGCGGTACTGTGGGCATACAGAACAACTTAAAAAACAGCCACGGGAGAAACTCTGTTCGCACTTGTCTATGGCTCAGAAGCCTTAATACCTGTGGAGATTGGCGAACCAAGCATAAGGTTTACAACATCCATGGAGGAAGCAAACGACGACGAATTGAAGATCAATCTGGACCTGCTCGAACTACAGAGAGAAGCAACAGTAATACGGATGGAAGCTCAAAAACAACTCATAGAGCGTTATTAAAACCGTAAAGCTCATCTCAGATACTTCAAGATTGGGAACTTCGTCCTCAAAAAAGTCTTCAATCAACGAAAGAAGCAGGCGCAGGAAAGCTAAGTCCAAACTGGGAAGGACCCTACAAAGTCCGAGGCATAGTTGGGAAGGGCGCCTACGAGCTGGAAGCTATGGACGGAAGAATCCTACCAACAAGTTGGAATGCCATCCACTTGAAGAAGTACTACTTCTAAGGAAAAGAAGTACCCCCGGTCAGGTATCACATGTTCAAATCTATTTTGAACATTTATAATTTTACTAACCTCTTTAGATGATAGGATTAAAGCTAACCCATACCAGATGATGATATTAGACCTGCAAAGACATGAGGAAGTAACTGAATTCCTGGTCTAGGGTTACACTTTCTGATGGACGTTTTAAAGGGTTAAGAAGTCATCAGCTAAAAACTATATACCTTCGAGTCCCGTATGTTTTTCCTTTTTAGGAAAATGACCACAAGGAATGAATAGTCAAGTGCTCGAGATTTCATTCTTCAAAGCTCAAACACTTGGGGGACTATACAATATGTAAGGCAAAGACGAAGCAAAAAAAGACTATCAGAAATTCAAAGCGAGCCTGAAGATCCATCTACCCAACAAGTCAAGTGATACGAGCAAAATCGAAAGAGCCAAAGACTCAAACACAAAGCCTAATCCAAAAAACCTTTGAACATGTTTAGGTTGAAAGGCAAAATATTAGCTACGAGGAAGAAATGCACATCTTTGTACTTATTCAAAAGAAAATTGTTGTAACTAAAAAAAATTATGAAATCTTTGTACTAATATAGAAAACTGTTATCAAATAAAATCGTTACGGATGAAAGATAAAAATCCTTATACTTGTTCAAAAAACTGTTATCAAATAAAACAGTTACGGATGTAAGATCATTTCCCTCATGCTTATTGAAAACTGTTGTCAACAAAAACAGTTACGGGTAAAAACCCCAACTTGAATAAAAATTGTTACGAACGAAAAATAGTTGCTCTCTTGTATTAACTCGAAAAAACTGGTACATACAAAAAACAGTTACGAAATACAAGTGTATATCAAATATGTTAAAAGAAAACAGTTGTAACAAGAGTTTTAGACGATAATCAAACACAAGTAAAATGTCGTGAAAGTTCAAACAAAAAACTTTCCTCAGAAACATTCTTAAACATGTGAAAAATTCCTATCACTCTATTGCATTATTACACCATTATGAAGTTGAGACGTCTTCTTCATTAAGTGTCGATCAAAAAAGTCTCTCTTTCATAAATTATGCCTACTACAAAAGCCACACATTTTATATGACACCGTGCATATTATGAAAAAGTGCGAGTAATCTAAAGCATTCTACATGCAAAACTCAGAGGTAAAACTAAAACCTCGAAAAATAAAGCATGCAAAAGACTTAAAGAGTGAAACAGAAACTCAACGGAAAACAAAAGTATACTTGCATTAATATATTAAAACGGCTAAGTAAAACCTAAGTATTAACTTATACTTAACCGTATAGATTTTTTTTGGACATGAAGGTGCCCCTAAGTTGTTATTTGGGGACTTCAAGAGATCCAAATTTACCCCCGATGTGACTGGGGGTAACCACCAATTGAGACAAAGAAAGAAAAAAAAGGAGGAACCAACTTCTTAAACTTCATCAAGAGGGGGGTTGACTTCACTAGCAGAAGGAGCAGGAGCGGCTTGGGACGAAGAGACTTGAGCAGCAGGAGCCTCACTTCAGGTGAAGAGAGATTCTGACCTTGTTGAGCCTTCTCAATGGACTCCTTGATTTTTGCAATTTCAGCATTAAGGTTGAAACCCTCTCGGCTCATTTCGGTCAATGTGTCGAGGCAAGAGTGCATGTACGCCCAACTAACATCGACGACTGTCCTATCTTCAAGAGCTTCGTAATCTTTCTCCCAAAGCATAACCTCAGCTCTTAGCTTGTACCTCTCGGCCACAGCAACATCTTTGGAGACCCTTTAAGGAGCGAGAGGCCTTTCCAGGAATTGGACTTTTTCTAAAGAGTTGTAGAGATCTTCCTGGGTCTGAGTAAGTGATCGCACAAGCTCGCCTGAATACTCCTCATTTTGGTCTAGTAAGGCCTTTAAACTCCTGACCTCTTCCGAGGCACGAGACAGCTGCTCCGCGAATGAGGACTCTAGGACGCTCTTATCCTTGTCTGCCTGATCAGAAGATGCCTTCTCCACAGCCAACTCTGCCGTCATGACTCTCACTTGCTGTTCCAAGGTACATTTTTCTTCTTCTACGACCTCCATGTCGAGTCTTAAGCTTTCATATTGCTCCTTCCAGTTGTCTTCTTCAGGATGTCATTTCTTCACTTCCTGCTCTGTGTTAGAAACCGTATTCATAAGATCCGTGCCTATAAGATTGATCTGCAAAAGAAAGCCAATTAGATATGGTAAATACACATATAGGAATGAATGAAAGAAAATACATTCTACCTTTAAAGAAGTATGCACGATCTCATTAGCCCATGTAAGGGAACTGTGCCTATCCAGCTTAGCTCTCTCTGTCAGACCTATCAACAGTTTCAACCACACATCAGGCTGGCCAGACTTTTTAAAGAGGCTACCCTCTGCCGGAACTTCTATCATCACCTGCCTCATCTCCTTATTGTAAAACCCTACTTCTGAAACAGAAGGCGCGGAAGCAGGAACAGATGCAGGAGCCACGGGCAAGGAAGTCTGAGGAGCCAAAAAATTCACGGGAGAAGAAACAACGACATGAGCGAAAGTAGCCACGGGAGCAGGAGAAATAACTGGTATAGGTGGAGGAAGTTCTCTAAGAGAAGGGAAAAAAACAGCCAAGGGAGCTTCATCAGCAGCAAGACCAAAACCTTCACGGAATAAATGCTCAACAGATTCACGCACGGGAGAGGGAGTAGCATCCTCGGAGGCAGAAAGTCCTATTTCAGGCACGAAAGGCACTATAAGAGGTGTAGACTCGTCGTCTGAGACCACCTTCCTTCTGCGTGACCTATGGATCAAAGAGCCCTCTTCTTCCTCCACTTCCTCCGAGGTCCTTGACCCACCTGCTTTTCTCTTTGAAGAAGAAGGGCCTGAAATGATCTCCTGGGCCTGAGCCATGGATAACTTGGGAACAGACGCGGATGCAGAAACTCCACGAGCACAAAACCCTGTCAAAAGGAAAGGATTAAATAATGCTCAAAGGAAGAAGCAAGTACAAACAAAAACTTCACTTACCATGAATCTTAACTCTCCAACCAAACCTCTCAGAGAGGTACTTCCATGAACATTCTTCCAATGGAGCGATTAACAAAAGCTTTTCTACCCAATCTCTGAAACCGGAGACATTCTCGACGATTTCCATGATTGCTGCAAAAAGAAGAAACAACTACGGTATTGATAATATATCTAAAGCAAAAAGCAAGGAATGTGAGCAAAAATGTACTCACGTGCAAGATTCCAATTATCAGGGAAGGGAAGATTCTCTTCACCTACTAAACCTGTAGTAGGAACAACAACATACCGAAGAAACCAAACTCGATCCTTATCATTTTCAGGAGTCACTAACACCCTTTTACTCCTAGCAGCTAGGGTAAAAATTCCCTGGCAAAACAACATTGGGAAATAGAGGTGAATAAGATGATGAAAGGTAAAGGGGATCAAAGCTAAGGTAGCCAAGTATCTAATACATGCAACGACTCTCCATACAAGAGGACCGCATTGTCCTAAGAAAATTTTGAAAAATCGATAGAGCTCGAGGATTACTGGGTCGATGGGAGGCCCGAACCCTAATGTAAAGGGATAGGTATAAGCAAAAGAATGCCCCGTCTTGTAAGACGTTATTATTTGATTACTGTTTGGAACAATTACAGGAAAATCGGAACTCCAATAACAGTCCCTGCGTATAAGAGGAATTAAACCTTCAGTGAGTTGGGTAGGGTACTTGTCAACACTATCAAGAGACGACAATGAAGAAAGCTGATCTTTAGGGGCCTGACTATCCCTAGCAAAGGTGAACTCCGCAGGTACTATTTCATCGACCCTCGGTTCGCGCAAAGGTTCGTGATTTTCTCTACCTTTGGACGAAGATCTAGAAGCCCTAGCCCTCGGAGAAGTTAAAGACCTAGAAAAAGGAGTGGAAGTAATTTGAGAAGAGGAAGAACCCCTTGAAGGAGTAGAACCTAAAATCCTCAACCTTCCACCTCTCATATTCCGCGTTGGAGCAGAAGAGGGAGTCAAATCATCTACATTTATGACTCTTTTAGATTGGTTTGAAGAAGACATATCTACAAAGACAAGGAAAAAGTTCTTTACAAATAAAGTTTGAAAGTTAGAAGTTTTTCGTGAAAGAAAAGAAAAGGGGTATTTATACTCGAAGACTACCGTCAAAAATGGGAAAAAACAATGATGTGAAAGCCATATTGAAGATGTCACTTCGTGACTGATGCAGCCGCAAAAAGCCCTAAAAGGCGCTGCACAATTGCAGAACCAACCCGAAAATGCCACGTGGCATAAGCATTAAATGGAAATGACAAGTGACGCCTACGTTCAGAAAAAGATGCAGTGTTTCGAGTGAAGAGGCGGCAAAATATTCCCGCCATAAATAAGTATCCACTTACCAAATATTAATCGATAAATATATGGTAAGTGGGGGGACTATCTTTATTGGTAAAAAAGAGCTTCACACGTGTAATAAATCTTGATGACTCAGCAGTCTACGTGGAGTAATGAAGACACGACAGATGGACGGGACTTTATGAAGAGGTATGAGGCAAAGAGGCACGGCAAATCACACCCATGGGTTAATTAGCTACGGAAGTCTCAACCTGATTGAGAAGATGAAGAGACACGGTCAAAATGTATCTGGGTGGAACAAAGGGCAGATTCAGAGATCTTCAATTAGTGATCCACACGTTACACAACATTCACGCAACAGTTACAGTTACTCATTGTAACGTTACATTAATGTCATAATTAGTCATTAATGCTCAATCAATGAAAAGGGCAGACGTTATATTAGGAAATTCCCTATATAAGAGAGTAAAATATAACCTGTAAGGGACATCCGAACTACTATTGCAATACACTTTACTTTTCGTGCATCTCATTGATTTTTCTTTATTTAATTACTTACATTAATCAGTCTTGCCTTGGTTATCAGAAACCCGTGTTCAATCCTAAAAATAGCTTTGGTCAAAGGATCTAATTCTTTGGTTAAAAAAAGGTGGGATTGATACGTGTGGCTAGTAGAGGAACTACTAGAAGCCATGTGGTATGATAAGGTGGGATAGAATGAAGGATGCTATTTTGGAAAACGATTTTCAAAACCAAATATAAAGGCTCCCGTGGTGATATGAGAAAAGACTATGATTTGTTTTTACGATTTGGAACTACGAGGCGGTACCTCGGGAGTGCCCCTGTTGATATTCTTTATTTGATGTAGTGTTTAGTTCTTATTTTTCTTAACATGTAAAATTCTTGTTTTCCTTTCGTGTTGTATTAGCTTTCCTTCATTCTGTGTTGTTATTTCCTGTAAATTATTTACTATTCACTTCCCTGTCATTTTCATTATATCATATTATCTATGTCTTGTTTCTTATTATCTCTAGTAGAGCCTTGACCCGACCTCATCACTACTCTACCGAGGTTAGGCTTGGCACTTACTAGGTACCGTTGTGGTGTACTCTACTATGCTTCTGCACATGTTTTTGTGCAGATCCAGGTATATCGTGTTGTTGCTTTGGAGACTTTAAGGTACTCATGCCCGCGTGTGCAGTCCTCGGAGTCCCCTTCTACCTTATTTTCCTATTTTTTTAAGTTTTTATAGACAATGATGTATAGGATTGTCTAGTATTGTATGTAGAGCTTGTGACTCATATCTCACTGGTTTTGGGAAATTGTACGTATTGAACCTATAGTCTATTGATGAAATTGTTGAAGTTTTAGAAATTTTAAGTTTTTATTTGATGTTCTCAAATATTGTTAGGCTTACCTAGTCTTTGAGACTAGGAGTCGTCACGACATTCTATGGAGGAAATTTGGGGTCGTGACAAGTTGGTATCAAATCTCTAGGTTCATAGGTGTTATGAGTGACAATCATGTTTAGTAAAGTCTCAAGGATCGATACAGAGACATCTGTACTTATCTGCGGGAGGCTATGAAACTGTTAGGAAATGCTTCACTTCTTTGACTCCTTATCGCGCGAAACCTTTGACTTCGTATTCTAAATTTCTGTCTTTGTAATCCCTCATAGATGTGAGGACACGTATAACTATATCTGATGATCAGACAATCGTGCCCTCTGCTAGAGCCACGAGAGGTCAGGGTAGAGGCCGAGGACATCCACGTGGTGCAGACAAGACACACACACGAGCAGCTACAGAGGAGCCACCAGTAGCTCAAGTTGGAGGGCAGGCACTTGAGATGACTGTTATTGAACCATCTCTCCAAGAGACTGTCGCCCAGTTTCTGGGCATGTTCGGCAGTTTAGCTCAGGCAGGGTTGATCTCACTTGCTCTTGTACCCCAAAGCAGCAGGTCCAAGTTGATCAGGTCCCAGAGGTCATACTAGTGTAGCCGGCAGCCCCAGTTCAGCTTGAGGTTAGGGCAGCAGCTTCTGAGGATGAGCAACTCTAGCTCGAGAGGTACAAGAAGTACCACCCTCCTATTTTGAGTGGCCTAGTGTTAGAGGAGGAGTTTTCTTGAGAATAGCCACCGTGTCCTCAGTACTATAGGTATTGATTTGGGTAGTCCGACCGAGGAAGCTTCACCCACTTGGACTCAGTTCTCGGATATTTTCTTGAGGGAGTATGTTCCCTAGAGTCTTAGAGATGCATGGCGCGCAGAGTTTGAGAAGTTTCATTAGGGCTCTATGACCGTGTCGGAGTATGCAGTCTGGTTCTGTGATTTGGCTAGGCATGCACCAACCTTGGTTTCTTCTTGTTAGAGAGTTGGTCTATTAATTTATCGAGGGGCTCAACCCCAGTATCAGATTTAGCATGGCCCGAGAGTTGGAGATGGACATCGCATACCAGCAGGTAGTGGGGATAGCTAGGATATTAGAGGGTATGTTGACTTGGGAGAGAGATGAGAGCGAGGCCAAGAGGTCTCGAGAGTCTGGCACATATAGTGGTACATGTGCCCCAGCTGCAACTCGTCATGGTAAGGGCTATGTGAGTCACCCTGTTCATTCCGCACTTCCAACTTCCAGTGATATTTTGGTCACTCCTAGGCTGCAAGCTCCATGTTATGCATCGCCATTGTCTAGTGCACCTTTTACACGGGGTGCTTTTGCTGGCTAGTTCAACCGATCAAGCCCGAGCCAGCCACAAAATCCACGTCCTCTGAGGGATTTTTTGAGTATGGTGACACTCATTATATGGTGAGGGATTGCCCCAGACTCAGGAGGGGTGCACCTCCTCCACAACTATTCAGGCTCCGCGTATTCCACAGGGCCATCAGGCTTCTCAATTCATGGTCGTCGTACCAACTGCGACCCCACATGCACATCCAGCTAGAGGTGGAGGTCGGGCAGGTAGAGGTCACCCTAAAGGGGGAGGCCAGGCCAGATATTATGCTCTTCCTACTAGGACAGAGGCAGTTGCATCCGACTCTATCATCACAGCTCTTGTTTTGGTCAGTCCTACAGATGCATCACTCTTATTTGATACATGCTCCACTTATTCATATGTGTCATCTTATTTGCTCCGTGTTTGGGCGTATCCCGTGAATCTTTGAGTTCTCATGTATATGTGTCTACACCTTTGGGAGATTTTATTGTTGTTGACCGTATGGATCAGTCGTGTTTGGTTGTTCTTAGTGGTTTTGAGACCAGAGACAACCTATTATTGCTCAGTATGGTAGATTTTGATGTTATTTGGGGCATGGAATGGTTGTCACCCTATCATGCTATCATTGATTGTCATGCCAAGAAGGTGACGTTGGCTATGCCAGGTGTACCGCGGTTAGTGTGGAGAGGTACTTTAGATTGTGTTCCTCGTAGAGTTATTTCATTTCTAAAGGCTCAACAGACGGTTAAGAAGGTATGTGATGCATATCTGGCATATGTGAGAGATGTCATGTTGATACTCCTATCGTCGGGTCAGTTTCGGTAAAGAGGGATTATCCAAATGTATTCCTGACATATCTTCTGGGCATGCCGTCGGACAGGTATATCGACTTTGGTATTGATATGTTACCGGCACTCATCCTATTTCTAGTCCACCCTATCATATTGGACCCAATAGAGTTGAAAGAGTTAATGGAACAATTGCACGAATTGTTTGATAAGGGCTTCATTCGGCCTAGTGTGTCGCCTTGGGGTGCTCCACTCTTATTTTAAAATAGAAAGATAGCTCTATGCGAATATGTATTGATTATCGCCAGTTGAACAAAGTTACAGTGATGTACAGTTATCCATTGCCACATATTGATGACCTATTTGATAAGTTATAGGGTGTCAGAGTGTTTTCTAAGATCGACTTTTATTCAGGTTATCATCAGTTGAAGATTCGGGAGCCAAATATCCCGAAGACTGCCTTCAGGACTCGGTATTGACATTACGAGTTCCTTGTGATGTCTTTTGGGCTGACCAATGCCCCAGCAACATTCATTCACTTGATGAACAGTGTATTTCGGCCCTATCTTGACTCGTTCATCAATCTTTTTATTAAAGACATTCTGGTCTACTCCCGGAGTCGGGAGGATCATGAGCAGCACCTGAGGATAGTGCTTCGGGCCTTGAGAGAAAAGAAGTTATATGCAAAAAATTTAAAGTGTGAATTCTGGTTAGGTTCAATGGCATTTTTGGGTCATGTGGTTTCGAGTGAAGGGATCAAGGTAGATCCTAACAATATTGAAGCAGTGTAGAGTCGGCCCAGACCGTCCTCAACTATGGAGATCCGGAGTTTTCTTAGTTTGGTAGGGTATTACCTTCAATTTGTAGAGGTTTCCTCGTCTATTACAACACCTATGACTAGGCTGATCTAGAATGGGGCTCCGTTCAGGTAGACAGACGAGTGTAAGGAGAGCTTTAAAAAGCTCAAGACTGCTTTGACCACAACCTCAATATTGGTATTGCCTACAGTTTTGGGGTCTTATACTGTATATTGTGATGTGTCACATATTGGTCTCGGCGCGATGTTGATGCAGGACGGTAGGGTGATTGCCCACACGTCTAGAGAGCTGAAGGTGCATGAGAAGAACTATCATGTCCATGACCTCGAGTTAGCAGCTATTTTTCATGCATTGAAGATCTGGAAGCACTAATTGTATGGTGTCCCTTGTGAGGTCTACACCAATCACCGTAGTTTACAGCATCTGTTCAAACATAAACATCTTAACTTGCAGCAACGGAGGTGGTAAGTACTATGGTATCTCCATTCTATATCATCCCAGGAAGGCTAATGTGGTGGTTGATGCCTTGAGTCGCAAGGCAGAGAGTTTGGGCAGCTTAGCATATCTACCGGTAGCAGAGAGGCCTTTAGACTTGGATGTTCAGGCCTTGGCCAACCAATTTGTTAGAGTGGATTTTTCTAAGCCGATCCAAGTTTTGGCTTGTGTGGTTTCTCGGTCTTCTCTTTATGATCGTATCAGAGAGAATTAGTATGACGGCCCCATCTGTTTGTCCTCAAGGACATGGTTCAGCACAGCGATGCCAAGGAGGTCACTATTGGAGATGACGGTGTATTACGGATGCAGGGCAGGATATGTGTGCCCAATGTAGAGGGCTTGCGTGAGTTTATTCTCTAGGAAGATCACGGTACTCCATCCATCCAGGTGCCGCGAAGATGTATCAGGATCTGAGGCAGCATTATTGGTGGAAGAGAATTAAGAAAGACATAGTGGATTATGTATCTCGGTGCCTAAATTGCTAGCATGTGAAGTATGAGAACCAGCGGCCAAGTGGATTTCTTCAAAAGCTAGAGATTCTGAAGTGGAAATGGGAGCAGATTATTATGGATTCTGTTATTGGGCTCCCACATACTTGGAGAAAGTTCGATGCAGTTTGGGTGATTATGGATAGATTGACCAATTCAGTTCATTTCATCCCAGTGGTGACTACTTACTCTTCGGAGCAGCTGGCTCAGATTTACATTCGCGAGATTGTCAGGCTTCATGGCGTGCCGGTATCTATCATCTCTGGCCGGGGATATGCAGTTTACATCGCGATTTTGGAGAGATGTACAACATGATTTAGGTTCTCGAGTGGAGTTGAGTACAACATTTTACCTCAGATGGACGAACAATCCGAGCGCACTATTTAATTATTGGAGGATATGCTTCATGCATGTGTGATGGAGTTTGAGGGTTCTTGAGATTGGTTCTTTCCACTTGTGAAGTTTGCCTACAACAACCATCATCAATCAAGCATTCAAATGGCTACGTATGAGGCATTGTATGGCAGGCAGTGACGGTTTTTGGTGGGTTGGTATGAGCCGGGTAAGGCTAGGCTATTGGGTATAGACTTGGTTCAGGATGCATTGGAAAAAGGTTAAATTGATTCAGGATCGACTTCGTACAACCCAATCTAGAAAGAAGAGTTATGCGGATCGGAAGGTTCACGATGTTGCATTCATGGTTGGGGAGCGGGTCTTGCTCCTGGTTTCGACCATGAAGGGTTTTATGAGGTTCAGGAAGAAGGGAAAGTTGGGCCCTAGGTATCGGGCCTTTGCGATTCTTGAGAGGGTCGGAGAGGTGGCCTACAAGCTTTTACTAACACCTAGTCTGGATGCAGTTCACCTAGTGTTCCATGTTTCTATGCTCTGGATGTATCACTGTTATCTGTCTAATGTGTTAGACTTCAGCTCAGTCTAGCTCGACAAGGATCTATCTTATGTTGAGGAGCCGGTGGTCATTTTGGACAGGCAGGTCCGAAAGTTGAGATCGAAGAACATTGCTTTAATTAAGGTCCAGCGAAAGGTTCAGCCAGTCGAGGAGGCGACTTGGGAGACCGAGCATGATATGCGTAGCCGTTATCCTCATCTTTTTACCACTTCAGGTATGTCTCTATACTCGTATGGGGATGAACATTTGTTTTAAGATGGGGAGGATGTAACGACCCTGCCAGTCGTTTTGAGAATATTAACCCCAATTCCTATTTATTGCTCCCTCTATTTCATTTTGTGGTCATGTGACTTGCTGGGGCACTTGGTGTCGGGTTCGGGAGAGTTTCGGAGTGGAATGGGACATACAGTCCCTAAATTGGAAGTTTAAGTCGTAGGAGTTGACCATAGTTTGACTTGAGTGAAGGCAACTCTAGAGTGGAGCTTTGACAGATCCAATAGCTCCGTATGGTTATTTTGGTCTTACAAGCGTGTCCGGATGTTGATTTTGAGGTACATAGGTCATTACGGCGTAAATTTGCGAAAGTTGGAAGATTTTTGGAAAGTTTGATCGGGAGTGACTTTTTGATATCGGTATCGGACTGTGATTCTGGAAGTTGGAATAGGTATGTAATGTCATTTAGTACTTGTGTGCAAAATTTGAGGTCAAACGGACGTGATTTGATAGGTTTCGGCATCGGGTGTGGAAGTTAGAAGTTCAAAAGTTCATTAGGCTTGAATCGATGCACAATTCGTAGTTTTAGTGTTGTTTGATGTGATTTTAAGGCTCGACTAAGTTTGCATGTTTAGGACTTGCTGGTATAATTGGTTGAGGTCCCGGGGGCCTCGGGTGTGATTCAGATTATATTTGGTGCATTTCGGAACTTGGGAGATTGCAGATTTTGCTGGTGTTGGTGTTGGTGTTGTTGTACGCGATCGCAAGAGTGGGGCCGCATTCGCGAAGTGTTAATGGTGGCAACTGGGATTTTGTTCTATGTGTTCGCGAGACTGGGTTCGCGATTGCAAAATTTGGTGTAGCAGTGAATTGCGAATGTGTGGTGTCGCGCCCCCCATTTTCCTCGCGGAGTCCGAATTTTGACATTTTGGGACAACTCATTTCCCTTTGGGACGGGGCATGGAATTTGAAGAGTCTCCACCTAACGGATTAAGGTGCGTTAGGGAACCTAAAGCAAATAACTCATAAACCGGTTTACTTTACCAGGGATTGGGTAAAGGCTCGAAATTACCTTGAGGGGAAGGTGTTTGGCACCCCTCGAGGTCCATAACGGTGGGTCCCGGCCAAACTTAATTTAAGCGAATTAGTCATAAAGCAATTTAAAGAAATAGAGATCTTTTTAAAATGGGAATAAAGGGGGTCCTAGGTTTATTAGCCTATAGGATCACTTCTATGCAATACTCGGTAACCTTCTTCAAATAGAGGTGTCACGCGCATTAGCGCGCAGGTCATCATCTCCTTTACTACACAATTACCCTTCCCCTTTCTAATTATCATCTAAGCGTTCTAATAGTATCTGGTACGTATCCTATGTGTTTGCTACCCCTCCCTTACCTATGGCCCTGGAGGTGTTTAGGATCTCTATTTTAAGGTAGTTCTAGACTCACCTATGTTGCTTCAAAGGAGAAAACTAAGTGACAAAATAAAATCATATGGGACTGTCACATAAGGAGGAATTAGAGGGGCTCATATTTACCTCCACAAATAGACAAATAGTTTCACGCTTATTCAAACAAACAGTTTTAAATGATTTAGGAGTCTTATAGGCAGGATATCTAAATGTGCATAAACAAAATATATAGAAGTTCTGTTAAGCGAGGCAGTGAATACCTATAAATTTGCCTACTGATTTTGTTAAGACAGAATCTGAGCACGTTTCAAGCAGGAAGAAAATCACAATTTTAACCCAAGATTTCAATTATCCCACAGGCTTGCCTAAGTGATAAACGTGCAGAATCCTATAGACATGCTTTCTATGTACTGAAACTGATTACAAGCATTATGACATCTAAACATAGAAACTGATTTTTACATATTCTCTATAGGCATGATGTCTAAGTGTTGAAACTCCTTTTACACTTATTTCCTATAGCCATGATGTCTAGGTGTTGAAACTATTTTTACACTTATTTCCTATAGGCATGATGTCTAGGTGTCAAGACTGATTTTAAATGCGTTTCCTATAGGCATGATATCTAGGCGAGTAAGGCGTCACCAGTTTCCAAGCAAATTCGAAAAGGAAGATCCTAGAAACATGATTTCTAATGCACACATGGAGGTTTTGAAAACATGATTATTAATGCAGAATTGATAAAGACCTAGAAGCAGGATTCTAAGATGCAAAGGGTAAAATTCAGGATATCAAAGAATGAGATAAGTCCTATGGGCATGATTTCTAATGCATATAAATCATCACCACAATAACCTATAGGCATGATTTCTACCCGAACCCAACAAAAAGTTATACATATAAAGTCCCTCCCCAGCTTTTACTAATAACCCCATATCTGTTTCACAAAGATTGTTATTACAGGCCAATACAAATGAATTACATAATGAAAATCATTATACTATAAGGAGCCTTGGCAAGCCCAATGCCAATCCTGGAAGCCAGGCCTTCAAGAAAGTCTGAGGTACACCAATAGTCCATAATACACTAAATCGATTTTTGTGTGTCAAAGTTCCCAAGGGCCTCAGGGACCCCGGGCAATGCTCACACCAGAACCTTTTTCAAGAAATAGCTTTTGTAAACAAGTTTGGAAAGGCCAGCCCAAGTGTGTCAGAGTCCGAAGGAGTCTCATGAACTCCTAGACAGTGCTCACACTTGAGGGGCAGCACTCTAGATATCTAAGAGTATGAGTTGAAAAATAGTATATAAAGGTAGGAGATAGTTTTAGAAAAAACAGCTTGGGTTTTAGAAATGAACAGAAACAGATTACAAGATTTTAAAACTACAAACAAAACCACATTTAGCAGATTGAGTTCAGACACGAATCCCAGTAATCAAAAAATCACCAAGAACACTGGAATCACAAGCAGAAAAGAGTCACGATTAAGTCAAAATAGGTTTCACATGGTTGGAATTGACTTAGTTCATTAGCTACTACTAGGTTAGCATATAGACATGTATTAAACAAAAGAAACATGCTGAAATCAAAATGACTAATCAAACTACCATACAGAACGGGGTGGGGCAGTGGGAATTATACATGCTAGTTTCAGAATGAGTAAACAAGTATCATGGGAAAAACATAAGCATGTTGGAACACTAACCGCACAGCCATATGGGACAAAGAAGTAACAAGACTAAAGCATATTGGTTAAAATAAACAAGAAACATATAATAAACGTGCACATGTTGAGGTTCAGAGTGAACTAATCATATAAGTCATAGAGAATAGGAAGTGAAGCATGGTAGTTGAGAAGGAGATGGCTAGGAGACAAGTATCAAAGCAGAAGTATACTGAGACACATATCACATAGAAGAGATTATGATAACAGAAATAGGGACATACCAGTTAAAAGATAGCAAGTAGGAAGAAGAAGGCAAGTTGAATCCAATAGTCTAGCCTTGGCTTTCAGCCGGCTAGACAATGCAGCAAAGACAAGCAACAAAAAGAATTACAATGGAGAGTCTGTGTTAATAAAAGTTTGTGTGTGTGTGTTTCTGTATCTTTCTGAGTGTGTTCGTGTGTGTTTTTTGTGTTTTAAAATTAGAACAATGAAAGGTTTATATAGCACATAGTAGAGTAAACCAAATAAGGCAAGGGAAATCAAATGCACACAAATAAGGCATGCAACATCAATAAATCAGTCAATAGGGCTTAACAGGAATAAATTAATATCAAGTAAAACTTAAATTAAGGAGAGTCTTTCACGGGGTAAATCAGTAGACAAGATTGAGGCTAAATAAGGTAAGTAGTAAATCAATTAGAGATCAGTCAAAACAATCAAAATCCAGAAATCAAGCCAACAATATAATTAAGGATGGTAGTACTAATTACGAATCACATATAAGGAAAGGATAGGTAAAAATCTTTCAGAGCGATATCAATGTTAAATGAAACACGATTTCAGACCCTAATTAAGCATGTAAATCAAGTTAATCACTTTTAATTGACTGATCCAAAGAATAACATCAAATATCAGAAAAACAGTGGAAAGGGATTAAAACATAGATATGAAAATCAGTCGAACAAGTAAAGAGAACCGGAGTTAAACGCTTAAATATTTTAGATCTTTTGGCAGAAACTTAAAGATGAAACCCTAGATTTTAGGGAAAAACAAAAATCAGCCAACAATGATGGTAAAAATAGAAGATCTTAAGACGAAAGTATCAAATAAACTCAAAATCCTTTCAAATCTATAGAAATCTGAACGTACTCAAGTAGAAAACAACTAGGGTTTTAAAAAAAAGACGGAGTTGAGGAAAATCTTGTTTGAACCAGAGATTTGAAGCCATAACATGAATATATCAGTACTCACAAATATAGGAATGAACACAGGCGGATTCATCAAGAAAATGAGGGCTTGGAGCCAAGTCTGTGTTGAATCTCTTTGAGATTCCATCAGATAACACAAAATCATAACACCAGTAGAGATAGGAGGCTAGATAAGGCCTAGCATCGAAGAAATAAGCCATAAATCGAAGGTGTTCAGGTGACGGTGGGCTCGGCTTAGGAAGAGGTTGAGAGAGAATAGAGAAGAGAGGGGATTCAGAGGCGGAGGAATATTAGAAATGATTAGCTTTAGGGTCGTTTGGTATAATAAAAAAGGAAATAATATCCTGGACCGCTGATCTCTAAGATCAACGACCAGGATTCGATCTGGGGGTTGTGCGGGTTTAAAGAATTGGGTAATTAGGTTGGGTTATGGGTTAATGGGTTGGGTCAGATCCGAAAAAAATAAAATTAAACTAAAAGAGGCCATTTGTTAAATACCCAATTAATTTGATAAATAATTTATAAAATAGCTAATAAATAATAAAAAAAAATGCTATTGATGCATAAAATTGATTTAAAATAATTACTTAATATTGTAAAAATACAAAATGTCATTTTCTTGCGAAATAAAGTAATTATGCACTTGTGGGCTATTATTGCAATTATAACCCTAAAATGTAAATACGGCTATTCGTGAAATAACTAAAACTTAGCATAGATATAAAAATGATAAAATTAAGCAAATAAAATTATCATAAAACCATTTGTGATGCAATTAGTAATTATTTATATAATAAAAATATTGGGATAAATTAATTAAAAATCCTTTTAAAATACAAAAATTATAGAAAAATATTAATTGATGCTCATGCATTGTTATAAAAATAATATAGGGAAAAGTTGGGTATCAACAGCTGCCCTGTTTACCCGGAAAGGATGAAAGAGTTATCGGGTAAAGATATGATGGTCAATTTTGACCGAGTAGGGTGATTTGAGAGACATAGGCTCTACTTCGGTTTCCTAGCTGCCTACATATTCCTGGTTTTACAGGAACCAGGTCATGTTTAGTTTTGGATTCATCGACGAAATATACCGATGAAGTTATCACAAGAACGGACACAAGGTTTTGAATAGGTGAAATGGTTACGGTGAGCGGTTAGGTTTTGAAATAGTGTGAAGCAAATGGAGCGGGATTGCTCCCGTTGGGGTAATGGTTTCTCATCGGGTTACCTGCAAATAAAAGATGCACTACAAGCATATATCTTTGCGTAAATTTAAACATGATGCAAATTCTCTTGAGACCATGAGGATTGTGTTTGGACGGTTGAGGATGATGTCTTTAGACCATGATGTCCCGGGCCATGAATTGAGCGGTAAGAGATTTGCAGACCATGAAATGGTGTTCTCGGGCCATGAAAATGGTGCCTCCGAACCATGACGCCTTTGAATAATGATATGCAAGAGATCCTCAGTCCATGGCATGGTGTCTTCCGGCTATGAGGATGGTGCCTTCAGACTATGACGCCTTCGGACAAGCTGGCGATATTTCAGCCCATGAGGTGCAAAGACATGATGCTAGGAGCGACAAGACAAGGCTTATTCATGCATGGAGTTAAGGGCAGAGCTTAGCCCGAGAGAATAGAATAAATAATGCAAGAGAGACAATGCTTAGTCTCGTGCGGGATTCGGGACAATGCATAGTCCCATGCAAAGAGAAGGTAGTGCTTAGCCTTATTCCAATAGGGAGGTAGGGCTTAGCCTCATGCAAGGTGGAGGAAATGCTTAGCCTCATGCAAATAAGGAGGCAGGGCTTAGCCTCATGCCAAGTTTGGGGCAGGGCTTAGTCCTATGCATAGAGAAGGCAATGTTTAGCGTTATGCAGATAAAGAGGCAGGGCTTAGCCTCATGCAAATAGAAGGCAGAGCTTAGCCTTATGCGAGGTGGAGGCAATGCTTATCCTCAAGTAGGATTTGAGACAATTCTTAGTGTCATGCAATGAATAAATAATAGGTGATACCAGTGTATTTCTTAGATGGGAATGAGTTCGGTATCTTCGTTGTTATGAAGGCTGTGATTCCAAGGTGTGCATATTCCTTGTCCTGTATTCAAAGAAAAATCATGAGTTTTGCAGGGGGGAAGGTTGGTTCGTGTCTTCGTCTGTTTGCTTGATTTGCTCCGTTCTGTCTGAAGATCCTGTTCAAATTATTGGGGAAGCATTTTCTAAAGCAGAGTTTATTTCAAAAGCAGGCATTCATAGTTTTCAAAGACATAGTAAAATACAGTTTAGAAATTGGTTAGATGAACTAGTGACTGTGACACGATCAGAGACATCACGACTTCTTCTGCCGTAGAATTTTGAGGGTCCTCCTCAAAATTCTTCCTCAGTTAACTATACAACATTTTTGACTGCTCTATATGCTGCGATTGGCTGAAGTTGCTTCGGAATTTTGAGGTTCCTCCTCAAAATTATGCCCCAGTTTCTGATTGTGGGGAAAATAGAAATTTTATTGAATTGTGACCGAACCCACAGGGCTGCCTACTTATCTCCTCTTAAATGGGAATTAGGTCGAGCGTAGTTCAATTTACATCATATGAGGAGGCATAAATAGTTACAGATAGTATCGTTTGACTGCATCTGATGCGGAAAGAATTTCCAGTTGGGAGAGAATTTCCCTTTGGCTTCATCTTGATGCGGAAAGATCTTCTTTAACACCAGCTGTACCGGTGTGAAGTGTCTTGGCTTGACTCTTTTGTTGAAAGCTCTGGACATTTTGTTCTGATAAAACTGGCCGTGGCACACTGCACTCATCCTCTTTCCATCTATGAGGGCTAGCTTCTCATAGCATCTCCTTATTCATTCTGCGTTGCTGAGCTCAGCTTCTTGTATAATTCTCAAGGAAGGAATTTCCACTTCAGTGGGAATGACAGCCTCACTACCATAAACCAGTAGATAGGGAGTTGCTCAGGTTGATGTGCGGACTGTGGTACGGTATCCCATTAAGGCAAATGGTAGCTTCTCGTGCCATTATTTGTGATTTTATTACCATTTTTCTCAATATCTTCTTGATGTTTTTGTTGGCAGCTTCCACGACTCTGTTCATTTGGGGTCTATACGTTGTGAAATTCTTGTGCTTGATTTTGAAAGTCTCACACATGGCTTTTATTAGATAACTGTTGATATTGGCGGCAGTGTCAGTGATGATGGACTCTGGAACCCCGAACCGACAAACAATTCAATCGCGAACAAAATCCGCAATGACTTTCTTGGTTACAGATTTGTAAGATGCATCTTCAACCCATTTAGTGAAGTAAATGGTAGCCACTAAAATAAACTGATGCCCGTTCGAGGCGGTGGGTTGGATCGGACCAATGACATCCATTCCCCAAGCAGCAAAGGGCTAAGGTGATCTTGTTGCATTAAGCTCGTTTGGTGGCACTTTTATCATATATGCATGTACTTGACATTGATAGCATTTATGAGCATACCGGATGCAATCTGTTTCCATGGACATCTCAAATAACCTGCCCTGAGTATCTTTTTGGCCAAGACAAAGTCGTTTATATGCGGGCCGCAGGTCCCAGCATGTATCTCCTCAAGAAGCTTAGAAGCTTCCTTTGTTTCGGCACACCTTAATAGTCCCAGATCAGTAGTTCTTCTATATAGGGTTCCTCCACTATGGACGAAATGGTTGGACAACCTCCGAAGTGTGCGCTTTTGAGTATGGTTTGCATGCTCCCGGTATTCTCCTTTCGCCAAATACTCTTTGATGTCGTGAAACCAACAATTCCCGTCTGTTTCCTCTTCGACATCAGCACAATATGCCGGCTGATTATGGATCCTTACTGGGATAGGATCAATGAAGTTCTTGTTTGGATGTTGTATCATTGATGACAAAGTGGCTAATGCATCGGCAAACTCATTCTACATTCTGGGAACATACCGAAACTCTATCTTTGTGAATCTTTTCTTCAATTCCTGCACATGGTGCAGATATGACAATATATTGGAATTCTTGGTAGCACATTCTCCCACAAGCAAATCTTAATTTCCGATTACTAGCAGTTCCTGAATGTTCATGTCAACAACCATGTTGAGCCCTAATATGCAAGATTCGTATTCCGCCATGTTGTTGGTACATGGGAATCTGAGTTTCACAGCTACCGGATAATGTTGACCAGTTTCTGATACCAAGACGACTCCAATGCCGACTTCTTTGAAGTTCGACGCTCCGTTAAAGAACATTCTCCAACAGTCGTAGGCTTCAACAATGTCTTCTCTTACAAATGATACCTCTTCATCGGGAAAATACGTCTTCAAGGGCTCGTATTCTCCTCCCACAGGGTTTTCAGCAAGGTGGTCTGCCAGTGCATGTCCCTTGATTGCTTTCTGAGTTACATAGACGATGTCGAATTCACTCAACAAGATTTTCCATTTAGCCAGATTGCCAGTGGGCATGGGCTTTTGCAAGATATATTTCAAAGAATCTATCATTGATATGAGATATGTTGTATAGGCACAGAAGTAATGCCTCAGCTTCTGAGCTACCAGGTCAAGTCACAACAGGTACGTTCCAGCACAGAATATCGTGCTTCATAAGGTGTGAACTTCTTACTCAGGTAGTAGATGGCCTGTTATTTTCTCCCTGTCTCGTCGTGCTGCCCCAAAACAGCCGAAAGCTCTGTCTAGCACTACAAGGTAAAGCCTGGCTCTGAAGGGACCAAAACTGGTGGTGTTGATAAGTACCCCTTGATTTTGTCAAAAGCCTTTTGACAATCCTCGGTCCAACTAGTTGCAGCGTCCTTCTTCAACATTTTGAAAATCGGCTCACATATTACTGTGGACTGTGCTATGAAACGGCTGATATAGTTAAGGCGTCCCAGGAAACTCATCACATTTCTTACTTTTTGGCGGTGGTAACTCTTGGATGGCTTTGACCTTCGATGGATCCTCTATTCCCTGGCAGCTAACGATGAATCCAATAGATTTCCGGCAGGAACCCCGAATGCACACTTTGTGGGGGTTTTCTTTAGGTTGTACTTTCGCAGTCTGTCGAAGAATTTCCTCAAGTCTGCTATGTGGTATGTGGCCCTTTTGGATTTAATGATGACATCATCCACATATACCTCGATTTATTTGTGTATCATGTCATGAAAAATAGTAGTCATGTCCATCATGTACGTGGCCCCAGCATTCTTTAGGCCGAATGGAATCATCTTGTAACAGTACACCCCCATGGTATAATGAAGGATGTTTTCTTTGTGTCATCTTCGTCCATCCAAATCTGATGATAACCGGCGAAGCAATCTACAAAGGACTGGAGTTCATGCTTGGCACAATTGTCGATCAAGATGTGTATATGTGGAAGCGGGAAATCATCCTTTTAGCTGGCTCTGTTGAGATCCCAATAATCGACACAAACTCTAACTTTCCCATCCTTCTTCGGAACTGGCACAATGTTGGCTAGCCAAGTTGGATATTCAACTACCCTGAGGACCTTGGCTTTGATCTGCTTAGTAACCTCCTCTTTAACCTTCAGGCTCATTCAGGCTTGAATTTCCTGAGTTTTTGCTTTACGGGCTGACACATTGGATTTGTGGGCAACTTGTGCGCCACAATGGACGTCCTTAATCCAGTCATATCGTCGTATGACCATGCATAGATGTCCTCATACTTCTTCAAGAATCGAGTATACTCCTCTTTCTCTGACGGTGAAAAGTGGACGTTGATGCGGGTCTCATTGACGGTTTAAGAGTTTCCCAAATTTACTATCTCAGTTTCGTCCAAGTTGGACTTAGGCCTGCTCTCAAAATTTTCTACTTCTCTGATGATATCTTCAGGTATTACATCATCTTCTTCTATTTCTTCTGAATCATTATCCTTTTGTTGCGTCGTCTCATTGCATGTCACAATTATCAGTTCATCGAGATAGGAAATAGTAATGATGTATCGAGAAAGATATGAGAGAAAAGAGTTAATAATAAACATCACTTCATTGAAAGAGTTAAACAGAAGTGATATTTCAAATAATTTAAATAACATTTTTGAATATTGAAAAATATTATTTAAAACAAAACGCAAAAAGGGAAATCTTTTTTTTCTAGAAAAGCAAAAATAAACAATGTTGTTTAACCTTGCTACCCTATGACTCGTCGGGCCCTCGATGGTCTAACGGTCCAGTTGTTGAGGAATGCTCCTCTCTCCATGGCTTGGATAGTAGGGCCTTCCTCCTCCTCCTCCTCTTTGACAATTACACAACAGTCGATGTCATCATCTTCCAAGAACAAATTCCTTAATGACGCCAACGCTTCTTCTTCCCCTGATCCCTATATAATATCGGCTTGATGGAAGGTATGACTCAGTTGTGGCACAGGCTGCTCAAATGGATAGTACAGACCACGCCATGGTGGTGACCAATCGTTGTATTCCTTCCAGGTGTACTGATATCCCAACTCGAAAGCGGTACCGTGGCTCTTTGGCTGTATGGTTTTGGAGATGCCCTGAAGATTTTTACCAAGTCCCTTTTCGGGCTTATATCCTTTCCATGCTAGCATAATTTCTATCTTGCTACTCCACCACTTATCTTTCTCGATTGCATTAACCCGTTCAATATGATGGTAGGTTTCTCCGCCTAACTTCTTTATGTTTTCAACCACCGGAACAGTCTGGCTGGTGTAAATAGGGTTGCTCCCATCTCCATTGATGATCACTTCTTTATGGTTCCACTCAAATTTTATCTCTTGGTGCAAATTGGATGCGACAGCTCCAGCGGCGTATATCCAAGGCTGTCCCAGCAATAGAATGTAGGAGGAGGATATGTCCAGTACATGAAACTCAACATCAAACCATGTAGGATCCATCTTCTGGCAGAGATTAGTTTCTCCAATGGTAGCTCTCTGAGACCCGTCGAATGCTTTCACATTCATAGTTCGCTCTCGTATATCATGTAGGCCTTTGCCCAACCTCTTAAACGTTGTCAATGAGAAAATGTTGAGGCTGGATCCTCCGTCAATCAGAACTGTGGCGATGAATTTGTCTTCACATTGCACTGTGATGTGCAATGCCCTATTGTGATTCAAACCTTCAGGTGGCAGCTCGTCCTCATGGAAAGTGATCTTGTGGCTTTCTAGCACTTGCCCACCATATTGGCCATTTCTCCACCAGTGATGTTGTTGGGTACATATGCTTCACTCAACACCTTCATTAGAGCATTCATGTGTGCCTCAGAATTTTGCAGCAACGACAGGATAGATATCTGAGCGGGGGTATTGTTCAGATGATCAATGAAAAAGTACTCCCTTGCATGTTACTTCCTCTAGAGGTCATCTGGACCAGTCTCAATGACGGGCAATTTGTTAGAAGCTTGCTTACTGGTTTCTCCTAAATGTTCAGGTGTATAAACCCTTCATGTTCTGGTCATTCCTTGTGCAGTGCCTGATTCTTTCGTCTTTGACTTTCCCTTTCATCTAGCCTCGGCCTTATAATCCCAAGGTACAACATTGGAACTGAAGGGTGGTGTGGATGCCACCTTTATAGTGAAAGGTGTGTCCACCTCCACTTCAAATGGAATGAGTGGTGTTACTTCTACTTCTAAAGGAACCGATGCGGTTATCTCGACTTCAACTGGCGGTTGTACCTGCATCGCAATGGGATTGAGTGTGACTGTAGGTTTCTTAGGATCATCACCTTCTCGAATAAGCCCGATTGATCCCTCGAGATCCCACTCTTCATCAGATTCTATCACATTGACCCATCCACCCCTATGATCTGGGAGAGGATTGTTGAGAACATTGGGTGCATCTTTTTTCGCCTGTATGACCTTACTATCAATTAGTGTTTGTATCTTTTCTTTCAAGGTGCGGCATTCGCCAATAGTGTGTCCTTTCTTGCCGAAATAATATGCACATGTCTTGTTTGGATTGACCCATTGAGATGAATTCTCCATTGCCACAGCGGGAATAGGGGTGACATATCCAGCAGCTTTCAACCTTTCGTACAGCTGGTCGACGGGTTCATCAATGGCGGTGTACTGTCTAGGTGGTTTGCGGTCAAAATTAGGCCTAGGTTTTTGGTAGTTTGGACGAGTTGGAGGTGACTGATAATAGGATGGTTGGGAATTATATGTATGGTATACAGCAGCGGGTTGAGAATATCTGGGAGGTGATGGTTGGTATGTGGGTGGAGGTGTATGGTATGTGAGTAGAGGGGTCTGGTATACAAAGGGAGTTTTGGGTTCTGGGAAACCATTACTGTTCCCACATATTTCTTATTCGATATACCACCTGATTGCAATGTTTTATTCGTGTCCTGCAGTGCCTCAAAATTTGTCACCATCCCGCTTTTAATACCCTCTTCAATCCTTTCTCCGAGTTTGATAATATCGGAGAACTTATGGTTCTCAATGACCATTAGCCTTTCATAATACTGTGGATCTTGTGCCCGGACAAAGAACTTGTTCATTTGTTCCTCATCCTATGGTGGTCTAACCTTGGTTGCTTCTGACCTCCATCGAGTAGCATACTCGCGGAAAGTCTCAGTTGGCTTCTTCTTTAAGTTCTGGATATAGAAGACATCATTCTCTGTATTAAATCTGAACCTGTCCATGAAGTCGGACGCCATGCTCACCCAATTGGCCCACTTCTTAGGATTCTGGCTTATGTACCAAAATAGAGCATCTCCGGTAAGACTCTTCATGAAGAGCTTCATTCGAACCCTTTCATTTTTTCCGACCCCCACGAGCTTGTCACAATAAGTCCTCATATGAACCTTGGGATCACCCGTTCTGTCAAACATTTTGAACTTGGGAGGTTTGTAACCCTCCAGCAGTTCCACATCCAGTTGTATGCATAAATCCTCATAGTTCAGACATTCTATTCCTTAACCCCCTTCAACACCTTGAACCCGACTTGTCAATTTCTTGAGCTCTTCAACCATGTTCTTGATGAGCAGGTCCTTCTCAGGGATTTCTGGTGTATAGGATATTGGTTGAGTGGAGTGAGGTAGGTTCTCTACGTATATAGGGTTGTTCTGGTGAAGGCCAGGAGTTTGGGCATAATGATGATCATTGGTGGAGTTTTGGGGTTCGATAATAATTTGTGTGGTATTTTGGGGAGTATGGTAGGTGTCTTGTGGGTACGGGTATTGAGTAGGGATATGCTGATTTTGAGGAGGGGTTGTATACTGGTGAGGTGCGGGAGGATTCTGAGGGTATTTGTTGGGTGTGTCCTGAGGTGGTGCAGGGTTCTGGGTGACAGGGATATTCAATGTGAATGAGAGATTTTCCAAGTTACGGACCTGCTCAAGCTCACCCTGTAGTGCAAGTATCTTCTGCTCAAGCCGTAAACCAAATCGCCATCGAAAGTTTCCTCGTTGACAACATGTGTAGTAATGTCTGTTCTGATGCCATTCATATCATCCATTTTATTTTTCCCTTTGCCGTTCGGTGGACTAGGAAGAGGAGAAGGTGGAGGGACCCATATGGTATGATAAGCTTATGAGGCCAGTATGCGTGAACCAACCTTGGGGAATGGGAATAATCAAAAAGGAAAGGAAAACAAAAGGTAACCAAGTCAGTAAGGGTTCCAAAAAGAGTATTTGCAATATCTAAACATATAGTGCGGGAATGTAAATTCATGTCCTAATTTGCAGCCTCGTGGTGCCCAAGGTAGGCGTAACGACAAGTTGATTTGGAGAATTTCAGTGCCAATAATTTCCTCATTTCATTAATGTAAAAGTAGATGAATCTTAAACGACACTAAATAAGATAAGTCATTAATGGCACTTGGCCTTATTTCATTTGAAAAGGCAAGTAAATCTAATCTACTTGGTCCTAGAAGGACCTTCCCCAGGCTTGATCTGCTTAGCTCCATCGATCAGGTTCCCCAATTCGTGCATGCCCAACAGCAGGTACACCCTTGCTAGATGTCCTTATTTGCTTCCCTCAGCATTCTGGCAGTCGACGACTCTTTTCCTCGTCTTCCCCTCCAGCTCCAATATCAGACCCCGCTTCAAATATTCCATCGTTTTATTAGATTTGATAGCCCTTTCCCTCCTTTCATTGATCAGTTCCATATCAGTCTTGTGTTTCTC
The DNA here is from genome assembly GCA_005239505.1 of Nicotiana paniculata. Lineage (NCBI taxonomy): Eukaryota > Viridiplantae > Streptophyta > Magnoliopsida > Solanales > Solanaceae > Nicotiana > Nicotiana paniculata. The sequence continues at coordinate 46,987 of ML301208.1, forward strand.
CAGATGCTCGACCTCAGACCATGGACCCTTTTACGTAGTTTATTGTATTTCACTTGGGCTTCAGCAACTTCGTCTATGACCCTGCTCCCCCGACCGACGGATCAACGACCCTTGTTATGCTGTCTTCCAACCATGATAGGTAAAAGCAGGCATGCCCTACGTGGTACCTGTTTGGATCGATGGTGTCCCTTTCTACAATAACTTTACATGCCACATATGCTGAGCTTCAAAATTGTACGAGATGTCGTCATCTTGAAAATCTGCCCTGTAATGACTCATTTTAGAAACTCACGGTATGATCTTCCTGCCTGACTGTCTCATAACCCTGATGGGAATATAAGGGTATATGCCCCTAAACCCGTTCAACACCAAGTGTGGTGCGTCCCTAGATCTGATGATGAATTCACTGGTAGGGAACCATTCGAACATCCATTGAACTTGGTCCTCAGTCAAATTGTCAAAAAACTACGCCCATTCTGTAGCATTTTCTGGTTGAGCAAACCTGTCTGGAATGTAAGTCATTCTCTTAGGGTGATGGAAGGCTATATGATCATTACACACCCTTCATGGAAATTCTTGACGATATTTACTCATTTGTAGATGCTCTAATAACCAAACATGTAGTAGCAAATTACAACCATCAAAGTGTTTGAACCTCTTCTGGCAGCGATCCAAGGCTCGGTAGATGTCAGCTATGATCATAGGGACAATGGTATATGTTTTCCCCTCGATCCCCTCAATTAAATTTTTAGCTACCATAGCCAGTCTAGTGTGAATCCTGTCTCCTTTTCTTGGAAATACTACAATATATAGGAAGCAAACAACGAACACAAAAACCTTGCGGTGAGTATGACCCAAGAAAGTGATAGAGAATTCATCATGGAAGATACGATAGGATTTTCTATGACCATATCGTTCATAGAGGTAGTCAAAGGGTATGTAGGACTCCTTCAGGCACTCCAAATCATCGTTCTTTTTCAAACCCATCATTTTCAGGAACCCCCTAGTGGCACGGTTTTTCGGCACCAAAAACCTGGACTATCCCAAGGTAATCCAGCGAATCCCCCTATCTCCTCCAAGAGAGGATTCATTTTTATGTTGTCAAAATGGAACACAGGCCTTTCTCCGTCCCAGAACATAGTGGCCGCTTCGATCAACATATTGTTTTTTTGGATATCCATTAAAGAGGGTAAGTTTCTGAGGACTCTTTTCACACGGTCTTTGTCACTTGGAGAAAGGTCCTCCCACCAATCCAGCAACAATGGTGGTATTCTTTGGACCATGCCGAACCTGGGGACTTCGTGCATCATTTATGCAAAACAAATAAGGTTAGGCCCTTTCCCCCTTCAGATTCGACTACTTATACATTAGTGATTAGCATATTGGTACTTATTTCTCCAAATTAATGCACAAATCATGGTTGCGTCCGTTGGGATTATGGAAACCCTGTGGAATTTTGGACAAGGCTTTTCCTAAAGGGTTATTATGTGGACAACATATTAACCCCGGCTAGGTTTTGACCATGATTCATGTACAATAAATCAGAGTAACGTTTCTATTGAGGTCTAAACTGGTACCCTCAAGCGGATAACTTGAGGGGGAAAGGTACGGAACCGTCGACTGCACCGTTGATTGACTAGTTTTACTGCGAATAAGCCTTTCTGAATTTAAAGGGTGATATATAGGAAGGGTGCAAACACTTATCAAGCGTTGCTATAGGATTGATTACGCACGAGTGGAATATGATGTTGAGCATGCTTTATGCAATAGTAAATAGCATGTTGTCACGTATTTGCACGTTAAAAATAATAAATGCGGTATTTAATAATTGAAAGACGTTTAATAAAGAAAACAAGGAGACAAGTTAGTTTCTGTAGTAAAGAAAATCATAAATGTTTGGAAATAGGCAATTAAATTCACATAACAGAGAAAGGGAAAGGGTGCACACGTATTAGCAGAATAAAGCATGCTTAAGACTAATTCACAAAAGCAAGTTTGTTATGGTAAGAGCCTAAAGGATGTCCCTAACAGAGTCGCCCTGTTGTCGCACCCCCTTTTTCCTCGCGGAGTCCAAGTTTCGACATTTTGGGACAACTCATTTCCCTTTGGGACGGGGTATGGAATTTGAAGAGTGTCCACCTAACGGATTAAGGTGCGTTAGGGAACCTAAAGAAAATAACTCATAAACCAGTTTACTTTACCAGAGATTGGGTAAGGGCTCAAAATTACCTTGAGGGGAAGGTGTTAGGCACCCCTCGAGGTCCACAACGGTGGGTCCCGACCAAACTCAATTTAAGCGAATTAGTCATAAAGAAATTTAAACAAATAGATATCATTTTAAAATGGGAATAAAGGGGGTCCTAGGTTTATTAGCCTATAGGATCACTTATATGCAATACTCGGTAACCTTCCTCAAATAGAGGTGCCACACGTAGCATTAGCACACAGGTCATCATCTCATTTACTATCCAATTACCCTTCCACTTTCCAATTATCATCTAAGAGTTCTAATAGTATCTAGTACGTATCCTATGCGTGCGCTATCGGTCCCTTACCTATCGCCCTGGAGGTGTTTAGGACCTCGATTTTAAGGTGGTTCTAGACTCACCTGTGTTGCTTAAAAGGAGAAAAACTAAGCAACAAACAAAAAATCATATGGGACTGTCACATAAGGAGCAATTAGAGGGGCTCATATTTACCTCCACAAATAGACAAATAGTTGCACGCTTATTCAAACAAACAATTTTAAATGATTTAGGAGTTTTATAGGCAGGATATCTAAATGAGCATAAACAGAATATATAGCAGTTTTGTTAAGCGAGGCAGCGAATACCTATAAATTTGCCTATTGATTTTGTTAATACAGAATCTGAGCACGTTTCAAGCAGGAAGAAAATCAAAATTTTAACCCAGGATTTCAATTATCCTACAGGCTTGCCTAAGTGATAACCGGACAGAATCCTTTAGACATGCTTTCTATGTACTGAAACTGATTACAAGAATTATAACATCTAAACATAGAAACTGATTTTTACATATTCTCTATAGGCATGATGTCTAAATGTTGAAACTGTTTTTACACTTATTTCCTATAGGCCTGATGTCTAGGTGTTGAAACTGTTTTTACACTTATTTCCTATAGGCATGATGTATAGGTGTCAAGACTGATTTTATATGCATTTCTTATAGGCATGATATCTAGGCGAGTAAGGCGTTCACCAGTTGCCAAGCATATTCGACAAGGAATATCCTAGAAACATGATTTCTAATGCACACATAGAGATTTTGAAAACATGATTATTAATGCAGAATTGATAAAGACCTCGAAGCAGGATTTCTAAGATGCAAATGTGAAAATTCAGGATTTCAAAGAATGAGATAAGTCCTATGGGCATGATTTCTAATGCATATAAATCATCACCACAATAACCTATAGGCATGATTTCAACCCAAACCCAACAAAAAATTATATATATAAAGTCCCTCCCAGGCGTTTACTAATAACCTCATATTTGTTTTACAAAGATTGTTATTACAGGCCACTACAAATGAATTACATAATGAAAATCACTATACTCTAAGGAGCCTTGGCAGGCCCAATGTCAATCCTGGAAGCCAGGCCTTCAAGAAAGTCTGAGGTACACCAATAGTCCATAATACACTAAATCGCTTTTGGTGTGTCAAAGTTCCCAAGGGCCTCGGGCCCCCGGGCAGTGCTCACACCAGAACCTTTTTGAAGAAATAGCTTTTGTAAACAAGTTTGGAAAGGCCAGCCCCAGTGTGTCAGAGTTTGGAGGAATCTCATGGACTCCTAGGCAGTTCTCACACTGGAGGGGCAGGACCCTAGATATCTAAGAGTAGGAGTTGAAAAATAGTATATCAAGGTAGGAGATAGTTTTAGAAAAAACAGCTTGGGTTTTAGAAATGAACAGAAACAGATTACAAGATTTTAAAACTACAAACAGAACCACATTTAGCAGATTGAGTTCAAACACAAATTCCAGTAATCAAAAAATCACCAGGAACACTGGAATCACAGGCAAAACAGAGTCACGATTAAGTCAAAATAGGTTTCACATGGTTGGAATTGACTTAGTTCATTAGCTACTACTAGGTTAGCATATAGACATGTTTTAAACAAAAGAAACATGCTGAAATCAAAACGACTAATCAAACTACCATACAGAACGGGGTGGGGCAGTGGGAATTATACATGCTAGTTTCAGAATGAGTAAACAAGTATCATGGGAAAAACATAAGCATGTTGGAACACTAACCGCACAGCCATATGGGACAAAGAAGTAACAAGACTAAAGCATATTGGTTAAAATAAACAAGAAACATATAATAAACGTGCACATGTTGAGGTTCAGAGTGAACTAATCATATAAGTCATAGAGAATAGGAAGTGAAGCATGGTAGTTGAGAAGGAGATGGCTAGGAGACA